>JAMLFY010000011.1:14693240-14721240 GCA_030441495.1 Dalbergia oliveri
AGAAGAGACGACAGCCATTTGTCATGGCCAATTATACCAAAGTAGAATGGCTAAAGCTTTTAACAAGAAAGTTCGTCCTAGAGATTTTTATCCAGGAGATCTGTTCTAGAAAATTCTCCCAAATCAAGAGGATGCAAGGGGAAAATGGGCTCCGAGTTATGAGGGTCCTACATCGTCAAGCAAGCGCTCTCAGGTAGGGCATTGATTTTGCAAGACATGGATGGAAGAAAATTGCCTAAACCAATCAACACCAATGCAGTCAAAAGGTTTTATGCTTAAAAGATGCGGAAGAAGCCCGTTAGGTCGAAAACTCAAAAGAGCGGCCTAAGCAAAAATTAGGGCAAAACAAAAAGGAAGAAAAATAAAAAGAAAAAGCTCGCTAGGCCGAAAACCCGAAAGGGCGGCCTAGGCAAAAATTAGAGCAAATAATAGGCAACTCACACTTGGACAGTTTCCTGTGTTGAACATGTCTTGTGAGCCAAGCAGACCAAGACTGAAACTGGGGCAATTTTTGGGGATCGAGAGACGAGAAGATTGAGGAGACAATGGTTATGGCATCTGATTTGCTGCAAGAAATCAATTGAATAAGTTACTAAGGACCCGAACTTGGGCAAAATTTCATGCTTTTAGCAATCCAGTTTTTCATGCAATTTTGTTTCCTTTTCTGAAACATGTTGCGTTGTTGTCGTCCAAATACATCGAGCAATGAAAATCCTCATTCAGTTAATCCTTCCACTTTTCCTTTGCATGCATGTTTATTTATGATGTCTTGAGTAAGCATAAATTTAAGCTTAAATTATACGACCCAATAATGCTTAGCAATACATCAATGACTAATTTCACACAAAGAGAATTCAGAAGCTTCAAGTAGGCTTAGTGGAAAAGTAATCACCATTCTAAAAAGGGAAAAGGGAGAAGAAGGAGGAATGGGAAGAAGTGAGCAAGGTCGCAGAAGAAAGGAAAACCTTATGCATACTAGAAAATCCAGAGGAGTTACGAGTTTGATTGGTTAAAGTTTTCCTCGAGGTTTGCTCAATTTAGTTACCGTTAGTTTTTCAAGAATGTGTTTGAAATAAACTAAAAATGGATGATAAATTCATGACTTTTGCACATAATCTGAAAAGGAAAAAGTATGTCTTATTTGCCAATTTTACATTTTAGTCGGCCTCAGATTGCCAATTTCAATTTCATTTTCAGTCGGCCTAGATTGCCAATTTCAATTACATTTTCAGTCGGCCAGACGCATTTTCAGCGGCCTCAGATTGCCAATTTTACATTTCAGTCGGCCTCAATTGCCAATTTCATTTTCAGTTGGCCTCAAATTGCCAATTTTACATTTCAGTCGGCCTAGATTGTCAATTTCATTTTCAGTCGGCCTTAGATTGCCAATTTTACATTTTAGTCGGCCTCAGATTGCCAATTTTACATTTCAGTCGGCCTCAGATTGCCTATTTCAATTACAATTCAGTTTGCCAATTTCAATTTCATTTTCTGGCATAATTGCCAATTTCATTTTCAGTCGGCCTCCAGCAGCCTTAGATTGCCGATTTCAATTTCATTTTCAGTTGGCCTCAGATTGCCAATTTACCTTTTAGTCGGCCTCAGATTGCCAATTTACTTTCCAGTTGACCTTAGATTGCCATTGAGTTTTAATTTGTTGTCGATTGTTGACCTTATCCAGTTGGTCGCAAAGCTTTTAATTTCCCGCAGCTTTTACTTTTCTTGCTCGTAGATAAATGTCACATTTCTTGTCCCTCATACATCTTGATTTCTGAATTGCATTGCATGTGCCTCATGAACATTTAATTCCTTCCACCATTTGAATTTAATCTTGCTTATTGTTGTCGATTTCATGCATTGCCGAACAAAATCAATGTTTATGTCTTTACTCATTCCCTATGAAGACAATGTGTAAAGCTTAGGTTTTTCATATTATCTTAATAAAGAATGAGCAAAGAGGGGCAACTGTGAACACCAATTTTGTCCGGTACATTAAACAAGAAAATCCAAAAATTGGCATATGTTTTTATAGTTTCTTTGGAAAAAAATGTATAAATGGAGAACAAAAATCATAAATCAAAATGGAGAATAGAATAAAATATGGTCTCTTTTTCTTATCCTATGGCCCATCTTGTGCCTCTATTGTGTGCGCCCCCCAATGCAAGTTCATTTCAATTGTGCCCATAACCATTTTTTTTATTATTTTCCACCACCACCAATTTGAAATGAAAAGGAGGAAAAGTAGGATGGGCGCACGCCGTTGTCTCCCACTTTCAGCAAACATGTCCACTTCCCTAACAAAAATAAGAAAAAAATCGGCTCACTACCTAGTCAATGGAATGTTCAGGAAATGGATGGAGTTGAAGCATGGGGAAGGCTGGCTCTTGTAGAGAAGCATGAAAAATTTAGTTCGGGTTCTCATTCATTTCGAGAACAATATGGAGGAAAATATTAATTACAGTTACAAACCTAGTATAAGGGGGGGGGGGAAATCAAAAAAAAAGGGGGAGCCAGCCATTCTCATCATCACATCACACAATAAAATCTTCCTTCCTCCTCTTGCTATCGCCGTCCTTCTCCCCACCACCCAGCCTCACATCATCATCAGCCTTCATCTATCAACACATAAACTCACCATTGCCAAACCACCACCATCTTCATCAAAGAATAAAATCAGGAACAGCCACACACAAGCCACCATCTCCTCTCAAACATAACATTAGTCTTTACAAGCCAAAACTGAAAAATACCAAACCAAAAAGGGAGAAAGGGAAGAACATGAGGGTCACCAGAAGCTTGACGAATCCACGCTCGGCCTCCCCCTTCGCGTCGAGCGTCGCACCTCCGCCTGACGTCGCGCAGCACCGCGCAAGCCCAGGCTGCACTCCATTGCCTAGAAAACACCACCGCGGTTCGCAGCCGCGATCAGCTCCTCCTCAGCCACGGTGCCGCCGAGAAGCCAACGCCGCGAAGCACAGGACCCTGCATTGGCGCCGTGAGTCTCCGCCAACGCCGCCGCGAAGAAGCCCAGACCGCAAAACAATTCGAGTGCAGGAGCACCCACCACGGGGTTCACCTCCTCTTCGCTGCCATTTGACGCTGCCCAGTTCCTGCTTTGCCTCCACCCTGGGTATAATGTGGTTTAGATCTGCAAATTAGGAATTAGATAGCTTTGTTTGGTTTTTATGTTTTTTGGTCAGAATTCCTCTTCTTTGATGGGCTATTTGACCTAGACTTATGGGCTTGGGTTCTAGAATTAGTTTTTATTTTAGGGAATTGAGTTGGGTTTTTGGTCTAGTCCATGGTTTGTTTTATTTGGTTGGGCTAGAGTCCTTTCAAAAAAATGGTCTTAGGCTTTAGGTTTTTTTTTGTTTTGTTTTAAGGCTTGGGGCTTCCGTTTTATTGGGATTGGGTTTGTTTTATTTGGGCTGACCCCATTTTATTTTAATTGTCAAAAACAAAATAAAAAAAAAATAAAAAGAAGAAAACAAAAAATAAAATAAAAAAATAAAAAATATTTTACCCGCGCAACAATTAATAGTGGTGATTGAGAGGTGGATGCCTCCTTCATGTACTGTTAAATTGTAAGGACTCATTGAGTAGCCTAGTGCTACCTTGAGTCTTGTGCACAAGTGGATTCCCATCTTCAAATAATTAATCAATCAAAATTTCTTTTCAAAATTAAAATCAATCAACACACTTTTCATTTTATTTTATCTTAATTAAAATCCATCAACATACAATCATTTTCTACAGAACTACGTGACTTTAAGTTTCTCATTGCACTAGAGGGTACGTAGGAGCAGGTACCCCGTCAAGTCAAAATTAATTTTCCTTAAATTGTTTTGTTTAAATTGTAAATATGTTTTTCTGTTATTCACCTATTTATTTATTTAGAAAAGGGTTATTATTTAATTTGCACAGTTAATGAAAGGTACCGTCGAAAGAAAGGTGTATTAGGGGTGCGTAAATTCTTACCCTTCCCTATGCATAATCGACTCCGAACTCAAATCTGGTTTCAAAGACCACCCTTTTTAATAAATGGGTTTTTCCACGTTTTCCCAACTTAAATAAACTTGGTGGCAACTCCCAATTTTAAAAAATAATTTTTCGCCGTCCGTCGCGATCTGTAACGCCCGAACTTATCCGTTAGAGTACAAATAACCGAAATGCCCTGAGAATCATTTTACCCGAAATTCAAGGACAGCTTGCCCAACCCTCAAATGGGTCAACTCGATGTTTAGAGGGGATTACATTGTTATGAATGATTTTCGAGGTGAAAATCTCGTTTTCTAAACTTTCGGCTCAAAATGACCAAAATACCCTGCGTGCTCTACGGGTAAAAGGTGCCGTTTGAGCCCAAATTTTCCAGGAAGTTTAGAATGATGTTTTAGAGTAATATTTGATGTTTAGCCTGCAGGAAGGTCCGAGTAGTTTTAGTGCAAATTACCGTTTTACCCCTAGAACGTGTACAGTGCGCCTGATGAAGCAATTAGAACCTAAGCAATATTAGGCTCTAATCGAAGATTAATTTATTTCGATAATTAATCTAGAGTCAAAATGATTTATTAAGGTTGATTAGAAACTAAAATTGCTTAGTCAAGTTCTAATTACATCCTTTAATTCAAGATGTCTAATCAAAAAGTAATGAATAGTGTTTTTCTCTCTCCAATTTCCTTAAATCAAGGAAATTTGTGCCACCTTTTTGACCAAAAAAATTATTTTAAAATTATTAATCTAGTTAGAATTTCCCCCAAAAGCCACAAATTTTGAATTCAAATTTCATCCAAAAAGGCTATGCAAAAGCTAGGATTTGACTATACCTAAGCTAGCACTTTAACCAAGCTTCCAAGACAAGCTTTGGAAGATATTTTCCTTCCCTCCAAGGCCAAGAATTTCGGCCAACCCTCCCCCCTAAATTAGCCACAACATTTCATTCTTTATAAATACCACACCTTGGAAAGCTTGGACACCTTTTTGATCATTTGCTAAGTTGAGTTTCCTTGCACTTTCTCTCATTTTCCCTTCCTCTAAGTTCTTTTTCTTCCTTCCTCAAAGAACCACCACCACCACCTTGAGCCACCACAAACCACCTCAAACCACCACTCTCATACCTTAGGACACCTCCTAAACACCAAACCTCACCATTTCCAAGCTTGCATCCTCAAGGAAAAATCATCTTCCTTGAGAACCTTTGAAGGCCGAATCCTTGTTGCTCACCAAGAGAAGATTTTGTCTTCTCATTTCCTTGCAAACTCAAGCTTTCTTTCAAAGCTTTCAAGATTTCATTTGGTAGGGGTTTTCTTTCAAGTTTTCTTTACTTTCTTTGAGAAAAGTTTCTAGTTTTCTCTTGGTTTCAAACTCTTTTTCTTCCCCTTTGTATTTTCGGCCATGAGGCCATTTTACAAACCAATCTTTAGCTTGATGATGAGGTCTCATGGAGATAGTTTGGTGTTTGCCATGAGAGAAACCTCTAAAGCTTGGATCTTGGTCTAGGACCATATACAAACTCGATTTTTCCTTTTCTTTGCAAGTTCAAAGTTTTGGTTTTTCATTTCCTTTCCTTTATGATTCCGGTTCCTCCTTGGTTTTTCCTAGTTCAAAGTTTTGGCCTTCATTCCTCTAAGGTTTCGGTTTTTCCTTTTTGCCTTGTCTAAGCTTTAGTTTTTATTTCTTTTTCTTCAATGGTTTCGGTTTTTCCTTTCCTGGCTTGAACAAAGTTTGCTAAAAATGTTAAGGTAGCCCTTTTATGTTTGTTTGAAAGGTTGTCTCTTGAAAAATCGTTTCCTTGAGCTTGATGATGGTGTTCGAAGAACATAAGACTTCCTTGGTGTCTTGATGCTGAGAACTCTAAAGCTCACTTTATGATACATAATGGGTTGAGGTTTTTATGTTCCTTTAAAGTCTTGGAAGAGCTCTAGTTAAGATTAAAAAGGAGTTGCATTCATGTTTACTTTTATGCTTTGCATAGCATGTTTATTTTCAAGCTATCACTAAGCAACTTAAAGATTAAAACAAGAATGTGCATCATCACTTAATAAATCTCAAATCCTACCTATTTCAACCTTAAAGTTGATTGTTGATTTGGGGTAAACACCCCAAGAGGCCTAGAGCACTAAAATAAAGAATTGAACCTTGCATTTCATGTTTACTTTCTTGTCTATCATGTTTATATTTTACACCATCACTTAAACTCTAAAGATAATAAATGAGTGCACCTCATATTTATTTTATGCTCTCACTTTATTATCTAAAAGAAGAGTAAAATGAGTTGCATAGCATGTTTAAATTTATGTCACCACCTAAATGGTCTAGAGCTCAAAGACTTGCCCAAGTATCCAATGTAAAGTTTTAAGAAAACGTTGGTTTTTCAATGAAGCCATTTCGGCCTTGTGGTGATGATGATGGGCTTGGTGTAAGTTCATCTAATCACAAGTGCCCATAGCCACGTTTTGAAATTTTTCTAAGCTTAGGAGTACCTAAGGAGCATTATGAATGAGATTATATGTTTTAAATCTATTTTATGAGAAAATTAATTTAGCTACTGATCTTGCTTGGAGTTTAATGATTTTAATGAGATAAATTGGTTTCTAAAAGAGTTTGAGTTCCTAAAATTGTTCCAAGAGAAAACTAGCAACTTGTATGCATTTTAATTCACAAGATTATGTGATTTTATGGGCTTATGATTTCGGTTCTGCCCTTCATGATTGGCTGCTGTACAAATGTTGTTCTAAGGTGTTTAAAATGTGTAAAATTATGTTTGAGTGAAGGGAGGATCGATTTAGAGAAGTTAGAAAAGAATAAGTAACTTAAAGGGATCAAGAATGAGAATTCTAGAACACCTTAATGCACAAATTTGCAAAACTGTTCCAGCATAATTAATTCAAGTGTAAATGGTTCATAATCAGTAGGATATGCATAAAAACCTTTCATAAATGATTAGGTATTAATTAATAAGCTTAAGGTGATGATAAGGACTTAAAATAGGAATTCTAGCACACTTAGACATGGCAAAATGTGATTCTGTCCAGCAAAGCTAAATTGAGGAAAAGTGAATTATAACTTAGTAAACATGCCTAGGAATCCCTCATAATTGGTTTAGGGATTGATTATGAAGCCTTAGGCGAAGACGGATCTTAAAAAGGGTCAAGAACGGAGATTCTAGAGCCCGTAAGTATATGATATTTTTTCGGCCCAAACTACATAATGCTGTTTGGAATTTTAAGTGTGCCTAAAACTTAGTGAGAATTTTAAGTAATGATCCCTTAGGTGTTATAAAAATCCTTAGTGAGGATTAGAATGACCGAAATGCAAGTTCAAAGCTTGTAAGGGGTCAAAGCATAAGATCCTATGAGATAGGTGGACGAGAGAGTATGATTATGATGATGAACCTCGTGCACACTTATGATGATGTGATTATGTTAAGTTCCTTGAGCATGAAACTTTATGTGCATAATGTGATTTGGTGATATGATGAAATGTTGTGTTTGAAATGCATAATGTTTCAAATATATGAATGAAATTGAGAAATATGCTCATGTGAACTAGAAAGTATTGCAATGAGAAAGTTCCATGAAAATGATGCATGTGACTTAAATTATGTGGCATGACTCAAATTTGAGGAAATTCGGAGAGTAGCTGTTATGTCGAATTTCCGTCAAATTTGAGGGACAAAAAGAAAGTTTTTGAGAAATATGAAGTTTAAAGTTATATGCCGAGACGCATTTCTCCTTCTGAGGAGAAAGTAAACCGTGGGGTATGGACGTCGAGCCATACCGAAGCGGACAAAGTCGCTGGTCTTAACCAGTCGATGCGTTTCGAAGAATGAAAGTATATGATGTTTAAGGTGACACACCGAGACGTACTTCTCCTGCTGAGGAGAAAGTAAACCCGTGGGGGTATGGACGTTAGCCATACCAAAGCGACAAAGTCGCTGGTCTTAACCAGTCGATGCGTTTCGAAGAAGGAAAAAGTCTCATGATGGGTGATCCTTAGGCCCCCTACCCGTACTCTGGGAGTCGGGATTATGATGATTATGTTTATGATTCGCTTATCAAGAGGATAAGTAAGAACTAGTGACGACTAGTTAAGGTATGAGCTCATAGCCTAGTTTAAGGGTGCGGTTATTATATTGGTGTCACAAGTATGAGAAAAGGAAATGTGTTCAAGAGAAAAGTTACATGCCACTTATATGTTGATTGATAATTGTTTGATTTACCTAAAGTCCTGCCATGCATCCATGAAATATTATGTTGCATACATGCATTAAGAATCATTATAAAAGACATGGACCTTGGATAAATACCTTTGCGAAAACTCCATAATGAACTAATGCATGCTTAACCTTTTCATAATAAACCTAAGGTTCCTGGGACGTAAACGATGACACTAGGATAGAGGACTTCCTCCTGAGATTCTTTAGTAAGAATTCTCACCCCTCTCTCTGTTCTTTCCGTTACGTCTTCAGATATCGATGGCGTCATTCGTGATTTTCATTGACCCGCCCACATGGGAGGTGCACTATGACCCGAGCATCAGTCCTACCACTTCAAGGGTCATTGCGAGGTGCGCGTTTTTGCATACGTGGGATGCCCTTTTGCTTCCCCGTCTCCAGCTCGTTTCGATCCGACTTCACCCTTTGGCGACGACCTGATCTTTGAGAGGACACGACCCAGGACGGACGGGCCCGTCGTGCCCATCCTTCCTCGTCGGAGGGCTTTTCCCTTCGTTTCCTATGGGTCTCGGAGGAGGTAGCGAGGACATGGTCACCCAGCCAAGGCATGGGAGGCGCGTCGACGCCTGAGAGGCGACCACGACGTGGAGGCCACACTGTTCCCTCGATTCCCATGCCTAGATCTCGCTTCGTTGGGCTACATCCGAGGAGCTTCGTCGTCGCGAGCTACATCTCCCTAACCGAATATCGGCATCGCCAGGAGGCTTGGAAAGAGGGTAGGGATAGTTAGGTGTTTATCTTTTGGGGTTATTACTATGTATTTGTCTTTATGTTTCTTATTGTCCTGCAAGCTCTCCCACTAGTATGGGTAAGACTTTATGTTTCTGTTATATCTGTTGTGATGTACTAAACTATATTATCTAATGTGATGAGGGATGATGTTTATGATGGATGTGTTCTTTAATGCTTATGTTTTGTATGTTTTATTTATTCTTCCGCTTCACGTTGATTAGGTTACGCACAAAGACTCGCACTTTGTTTTATATAAATCATTTCAAAAAAAAAATTACCCGTATTTTCTGCTAAGTATTTTATAAATGAATTTAAAGAGAAGTAATGACTAATAATTAGTCTTGATACGTCCTAGGAGTATTAGGGTTAAATATTAGGGTGTTACACGATCCGCTGCGACACACCCTAACTATATTTTTGGTGTAATTCAGTAACTAAAATACTTTTTAATTTGTTGCGGGGTGACACCGTATCATCTATCCCTCGCTTTTGACCAAAGGTTTTTACAACCAAGCGAGCCTTATACTTCACTAGCTTGTTGCCATCTTTCTTCAGCTTGAACACCTATTTATTCTTCAAAGCTTTCTTGCCTTCAGAGTTACTAAATCATAAGTATCATTCTTCTGCATGGAATCCATTTCTTCTTCTATGGCTTTGATCTATTGAACTTTATCCTTATGAGTTTGAACTTCTTCAAAACTCTGGCTCCCATCAGTGAGAAGGACATGCTCCGATCCGGTACTTCCTGGATAGATGTCATTCTCTATTAGATCTTCTAAGTTGTGGTGTACGAGCTTGCTCCCCCTCTAAACACCTCCTCCATCTTTAGCATCATCAATTGTTGGTTCATCGTCAACCCCATGGTCTTTAACTTCTCCCCTATTGTGGCATTTTCTTTAGGAAGAGAGACTTGTAAAATTAACCTTACCACAGATTCATCAGTTTCTGAATAGCAGGAATAGATATAGTTTCTTGCTCATGAAACACTACATCTCTGCTTCTTATAATCCTCTTCTTTCCAGATCCATAGCTTGCAAGTCAAATTCCTCATCTCCGTAGCCCACAAATATGCAAGGAATGACTCTATCATCAAGCTTCTCTCTCTCCTTACTTTACATGAGCAAAGGCTTTGCATCCAAATACCTTCAAATGAGAGTAACTAACATCATCTCTGGACCATACTTTCTCTGGAATGTCAAAGCCCAAAGGAATAGACGAAGATTTGTTAATCAGGTAGCACGCCGTTTGAACATCTTCACCCCAGAATGGCTAAGGAGCTTAGCCATTCTCAACATACATCTAACTTCCTCCATAAAAGTTCTATTGATTCTTTCGACACCACCATTATGTTGTGGGATGCCAGGAGCCGTCTTCTCATGCCTGATGCCATGTTCAAAGCAATAATTCTTGAATTCATGGAAACTGTACTCTCCCCCATTGTCACTGTGAAGACACTTCAAAGGTTTCCAATTTCTCTCTCTACCATGGCATGAAACCTCTTAAAGTATTGAAACACCCGGTTCTTCCTTTTTAGGAAATAAACCCACACTTTTTGTGAAGCATCACCAATGAACGTCACAAAATACTCTACCACCCAGCGTCTCCACCTCCATAGGACCGTATACATCAAAGTAAACTATATCCAAAATATTTTTCTTCAGCTTCAATCTTTTGCTAAAAGACACTCTATGATGCTTTCCAAACAAACAATGATCACAAAGATTTAACTTTGTACCTTTGGCATAAGGAATGAGGGATTTCCTAGCCAAAATCTCCAATCCTTTTTCACTCATATGAGCAAGTTTTTATGCCAAAAATTTGGCGAAGCATTGTCCTCAACCATTCAACCCTCTATCTACTAACTTGAGTCTTGTACAAAGTATTGTACAATATTCCTCTAGCAACCACCATCGAACCTTTGGAAAACTTCCATTTACCATCACCAAAGTTATTGTGGTATCTGGCTAGATATGAAGCATGCACGAAGATCAAATTTAGGCATAAATATGGCACATGTCGCACATTCTTCAATGTCAGTGTACATCATATATTTGTTGAATGCACACATCACCAACTCCTACAATGTCAGAATTACTTTATTACCCGTCTTTACTTTGCCAAAGTCTCCTGCTTTGTACACAATAAAAATCCCTTGTTGGGAGTAGCATGATAAGAAGCCGCTGAGTCAACAACCCATTCTACACATGATTCTACAACATGATACTCTTTATCTATAAAGAGAGCAACACCACTTACCTATTTGTCAGGGTCGTATTTTCATCATTAGCCGTGTTCTAACTTTTCCGATTTTTTTGTCTCTATTCTTCCAAGCTTTTCAATTCCTTTTAATGTGCCCTTCTTCGCCACAATGGTAACATTTGAACCTTCTTCTTGGCTGGGACTGTGATTGGTCCTTTGGTTTCCTGGATCCTCTGCTCTTGCTTCTCCCCATGTTCTCTCTGACAAGGGTCTGGGAATTATCTATTCCCACCAAGTCTTTTCTTCTAGTTTCTTCATTGAACATACTATCTTTGACTTCAACTAAAGACAGTTTCCCAATTGAAGCATAGTTGCTCAGTGATACCACCAAGGTCTCCACCAATAAAAAACTCAAAAGTAGTAGTGCTTGTAACTTATCATTGAACACTATTTTCATGGTACTTAACTGATTCACCATATCTTGGAAGTCATTCAAGTGTTCAGCAACAGACCTTCCATCTCTGTATTTGAGATTTGCCAGTTCCTAATTGCAAACTTTATCTGTGCAGTCTTTCTCTCATAGAGATCTTGTAAAATTTTCCATAGCGCATGAGCATTCGTCTTTATGGCCACATGGTGGAATACACTAATATCCACCCACTGCCTAATTAACCCAATGGCCTTCTGGTGCATCTTTTGCCAATTCTCCACTGTCACATTTTTTATACTTGCATCTCCCTTCTCTCAGGATCATACAAATGCTTATAGAAAAGTATATTCTCCATTTTTGGCTTCTAGATAGAGTAATTTGCTGCTGTTAGCTTGATCATGGTACCTATATTCTCTTCCATTTAATTTACATACCACAATCCTGAGCTCAACTTGAGTTCTATACCACTTGTTGGTTTAAACTGATTCAGGTATAATTAAATGAGACTAATGTGTGACAATGAGCATCAAAATAAATCTAATAGAATTAAATCTATCAATCAATATAGCGTAGCAATAATAAATATATGTAAAGCTAAAAGAAAGTGGACACCAAATTTTTAACGTGAAAACCCCCAAATGTCGGAGGAAAAACCACAAGGACGGACTCAAAAAAATTTCACTATATTTAGGATAATTACAAAATATCCTTTCCATGTTCTCTAACCCAAGAGGTAAATATAGTGTTTTTCGATAAGAATCCTCCTATTCAAATACTACACTTTTTGCAGTATCAAGGAGTAATAAAAATGATACCCAAAATATTCCTGGTATATTTACCCACACCCTACATTATCTGGGATTTACTTACGCTCACTATTTTTCCTCTCACTCTTAAAAAATAACACACTTGTATTTTTCTCCTCACTTTGCAGCTGTTGTTCTCTCCTGTTGGTTATGTGTTGAATGAACAAAGGCCCTCTATTTATAGATGTGCATGCAATGTAAACATGCATGCAAAAGTTGGGTGTGAAAGAAAATTTCTTCATGTGTGCTCTGAATCCAACCACTCTTCACTGTGCACTTTGAAAAATTTCTCCTTGCATGTGCTTCTGCATTATTTCCTTTAACTTTTCGGCTTCTTTCAGCCTTTTCTTTCTCTCTTTTTTTTCTATCATTTCGGTTGGACCTATAATTCTCTCCCTTCCAGCCGATGGGGAAGGGATCAATCATCTAGGATCCATGCCGATCAACTAGGCACAAAATTAAAGCTTATCTCGTGTTACAACTTTTGTCATCATATCAGCAAGGTTTTCATTAGTGTGAATCTTCTAGCTTAAATTGCTTTTCTTTTCCTCTTGACATAGCCAATGATACCTGACATCAATATGCTTCGTTTGTGAGTGATGCATCGCATTCTTGCTCAAATATAAAGCACTTTGACTGTCACAATGGATAATGGACCTATTTTGCTCCATTCCTAATTGTTCAAGGAATCTTTACAACCAAAACATTTCTTTCCAGCTTCAGTCATAACAACATATTCTGCTTAGTAGTGGGCAAGGCAACACACTTCTAGTTTGACCCACACAGCTCCACCTATAAAAGTAAAAATGAATCCGAAAGTAGATTTCCTACTATCCAAATCACTTGTCATATCAGGCATTGCATAACCTTCCAAAACTGGTTCTAGTCCTCCAAACTTCTTGTACAGGATAGATGCAAATCACTATGTATATGTTAAAACATTTTCAGGTGATAAGTTTATCATTCTTCTCCTATGTAGATGATATGTTTATAGTAGGATAGGATGCAAAGATGATTGGTGATTTGAAAAAGGAACTATCAAAGTCCTTTGATACGAAATACCTAGGCCCTGCAAAGCAAATTCGGTATGCAGATTTGCGAGACGAGATGGCTAGAAAGCTTTGTTTGTAACATCCCCTGCTACTTTATGGATTGACGACTTATCCACAAACTAACACGGGTCTTTTCAACGTGCTTTATCCTCACTCCAGACTTCTTGGAAAACTTCCAGGAGGTCACCCATCAAAATTGCTCCAATTCAAGTACGCTTAACCATGGAGTTCTTTAGTGATGGGCGATCGAAAGAATATGCATCTTTGTTGGCATACGTAGTACTAATCAATTCATATAAACTATCCTTAACTGTATAGTCCCATACCTCACAGTCTCAGGATCCCTATCATTCTAGTGTGTAATTAGTTCATTCATGTACCTCGCCTTGCCAGGAGCCACTCTCTTGTGAGTTGAAGAGGCGACTCACTAAGTCCCCATCATCCAACCACCTAATTGGGAATTTCCCTTTAAGCTTATGTGCGATGCCTCTAACCTTGCACTTGGAGTTCTCTAGCTCAAAGAATTGATAAGATGTCTCATGTTATAGCCTATGCTTCACGGACATTGGACACGCTCAAGCTAACTATACTACCATGAGAAAGAACTTTTGGCTATTGTTTTTGCATTAGACAAGTTTCGCTCTTATTTACTTGGTTCTAAAGTGATTGTCTTTTCAGATCATGCAGCATTGAAGTTCTTATTGAAAAAGCCAGATGCAAAGCCACGGCTGATTCGCTGGATGTTATTACTTCAGGAGTTTGATATAGAGATCAAAGATAGGAGCGGTGCACGAATTTTGTAGCTGATCACTTGAGTAGGATCGAAGGATCCTGACCCTTTGCCTATCAGAGATGATTTTCCTAATGAGGCTTATGCTGCATGATACCAACCCTTCCCCTTGGTTTGCTGATTTAGTTAATTTCTTGGTTGCATTGTTTTACCCCCAACATGCATCTAGGTCACAGATTGCTAAATTAAAAAGTGATTCCAAATACTATGTGTGGGATGATCCATATTTATGGAAATTTTGCAGTGACCAGGTAATTTCTGAGGTGCATACAGATCATGAGATCCGGTAGGACTTCATTTCTGTCATGCCTCCCCTGTTGGAGGGCACTTTGGACCAGCGGAAGGTAGGAAAGTATTGGACTCTGGTTTCTATTGGCCTACCATTTTCAGGGATGCATATCGAGTTTTTACAACTTGTGAGCAGTGCAGAGAAAGGTCAGCCATTACTCGTAACGGAAATGCCCAGCAACCTATTCTCTTTTGTGAGGTTTTTGATGTATGGGGTATTGATTTTATGGGCCCTTTTCCTAACTCTTTTGGATTTACATATGTCTTGCTTGTTGTTGATTATGTATCCAAATGGGTGGAGGCCAAGGCCACCAAGACTAATGACGCACGTGTTGTTGCAGATTTTGTAAGTCTAACATATTTTGCAGGTTTGGTGTGCCTCGTGCTATCATCAGTGACCAAGGGAGTCATTTCTCCAATAGGACCATAGAAGCTTTGCTTCGGAAGTATGGGGTTGTTCATAGAGTTTCCACTGCCTATCATCCACAAACTAATGGGAAGGCTGAGGTTTTTAATAGAGAGATCAAGAAAATTTTGCAAAAGGTAGTGCAACCAAAAGAAAGATTGGAGCCGTAGACTTGAGGATGCTCTTTGGGCTCATCTACAAAACACCTATAGGGATGTCCCCATTCCGTGTTGTGTTTGGTAAAGCGTGCCACCTTCCAGTGGAGATTGAGCATCGTGCATATTGGGCAGTGAAGTGTTGTAATATGGATTTTGACAAAGGTGTGGAAAGAAAACTTCAGTCAGGAACTTGAGGAGCTTCGTTTGGAGGCTTATGAGAATTCTAAGTTTTATAAGGAGAAAACCAAGATATTTCATGACAAGATGATTTCTAGAAAGAATTCTCGTTGGCCAAAAAGTGCTTTTGTTCAATTCTCGTCTTAAGCTCATGCCGGAAGCTTCGTTCAAGATGGGATGGCCCTTTTGTTATAACTAACATTTTTCCTTATGGTGCGTGGAGATCAAAAGTGAATCTAGTGACAAGAGTTTCAAGGTAAATGGTCATCGTCTGAAACATTTTCATGAGAACCCAACATTGGTAGGGGAGCAACTTGAGGAGGTATCCTTGGATAAGCCCACTTACCCTCAAGTGCAAATTTTTCCACCATAATAAGGGAGTTCTTCCTCCTTTGCTCTTTAATTACACATGTTTCTTTATCTTTTGTTTTGTGATTTCATTGAGGACAATGTGTGATTTAAGTGTGGGGGAGTGTTTTAGAGTTAGGAATTTATCTTTCTAAGTCTTTATAAAAAAAAATAAAAATTTATTTTGGCTTTGTGCTCAAGTTTTCATGACATGATATGGATGGATTCTTGGCATTTTTAGTGAGCATTGATGATAAATTGATGGACCATTTGTGGTAGATTTATCCCTTGAGAGTCTTTGAGCCTTCAACATATAAATGACTATTTTTTCCTTGCTAGTGTGTTTTCACTCATGTTTGTTGGTTACTCTAGAACTTGACTTGACTCTTGTTGAAGCTTTTGATTCACATGCATGTAATGAGATGATTTAGGCCATTTTTGTTTTTGTGCTACTTGCCAAATTAGCCTACCTTGCACTGATTCCATTGTTTACCTATTTGAGCCTATTTTAAACTATCCTTTGTTTTATAACTCATTGCAAGCTTATGAAGTGAAAAACAATGATTACCCCAACCTTAGGGAGTAAAAGAGCTTTGGAATGAGTTCTTAAATAAGTGTAAAGGTGTATCTTTTATTTCAAAAAAAATATAATAATAATAAAAAAATAATAAAAAAAAAATAAAAAAAAGAAGAAAAAAAATGTTGAAAAAAAAAATAGTTGTGTTTATTTGTAAATACTATAGATGTGCATGTTGGTGAGTTTGAAAAAGGAAAAAAAAATTGGTTGATGAGAGGCAAAATGGAGTTCATTGGTGTTGCATTGTATCTCTTGAGATAACTTTGCATGTTTATGTGGAGTCATTCTTCATTGCTCTTTTAGTCTCTTAGGTTGATAGCTAGTATCCTTTCTTATATCCTCCATACCTTAACCCCGCTACCTGAAAAGTCCTTTTGATCTTTATGTGCATGTGTTTCAAATGTTGATGTTAGAGGTTTGTCAAGCTTATGGTAGTGTTAACATTCATGATGTGTTATGAGGGTAAATACAAGCCTAAACACTTAAGAGTTTTCTTAGTGAGATTCTATTACTCTTGGTTCATCTTTTGATTGGATTTGTCTTCTTGTTCACTGGAGATGTTAAGAAAATATTCATATGTGTTCTGAATTCTTGTGCATAAAGTGTTTGTTCCTTGTTCCCAATCATACATTTTGAGGTCCCTAGGATTCAACTTATGGATTTTGCCCAGGAGTGCAAAAGACTAAGTGTGGGGGAATTTGATAGAGAAATTTTAAGGCATCTATTATGGTTGAATACTTGGCCTAATTGGTTTCTACATGTGTTTAATTTTGATGATTTAATTGAGTTTTTCATAATTGGGCTTCATTGGATTTAATTGTCAAAACTTGGTTAATCTCGGATTTTACACTCACTATGACCTTTCCATGTTGCACAGAACATTTTGGGCTCTATAGACATTGGATTTTTGTGATTTTGGTGTCTTCTGAAAGCTAAGACCGAGATCTACAATTTTGGATTTCACAAGCTTCATCAAATTCGGGCCGATTCATGGCCTAATTGGGCTGCAAAGTTGCGGAGCTCGTGCTGACGCGGATCCAAGACCTTTCCTCACATAATTGGGCATATCTCACTCATTTCTGGTCCAAATGAGTCATATATATGTCTATGGAAAGCTTATCCAGAGAGGATTATCTTATCCAGATCAGATTTCGAAAATCTGGAATTATTTTGATAGATAACATCTGGATAAGATGTAATCCGAGGGGACACTTTTGATTGGAAGGAAATCCTTCTTTTAGATTTTTCAAGCTTTATCTTATCTTTTCATTTTCTATTTAAGCCTAAGTTGTTCATTCAAAGAAACACATCAGAATCTCTCATCTCTCTCTACTTGTCTTCTTATTTTTCTTTTGTATCTAAGGTGTTCATACAGAAAGCTTTCAATGGAGATATCCATGGAAGGCTAAACTCTTTTCAATCCTGGACATCATAGATAATTGGTTTGAATTAGTTTCTGTTTTGTAATTTTCCATTTTCGTATGTATGCTTTCCTTTCTCAACTTCAATTTCAAATATGAATTCAGTTATTGAACATGATTATGTTTGAATTATATCTTGATTAGATATAGACCGAAAAGTTGATTTGAAATCAAGTAAGGTTAAGTGACTGATTAGTTCTCCAGGTTAATCCGAACTGCATGTAATTCAACATTCATTTAAAATTACGATTGTGATTTGAAGGTTGTTGAATGATAACTATATGATCATATAGTAAATTTGGGTAACAAAGTAGCATCCGCATTTGGACTCTTTTGAACCATGATGAATTCTGCCAATAATCGTGATGTTTGGGATTGATTCTTTGATCAATAGCATTTCATTCTGTTTCTATCATTTTTACATTCTGAAAATCACAAACCCCCCCTTTGTTGTATTTAGCAATTTTGGTTTGATAACATAACCTGTGTATCCTTAGGAAGAATGACCTGAGTTACCTTATACTACAAATAAGGGGACTTAGACTATTTGATAGCAGACGCGATAGAGCTATCAATCACTCGTGGACGAAGCATATTGATGTCATGTATCATTGGCTATGTCAGCAAGTAGAAGAAAAGCAATTTAAGTTGGAGAAGATTCACACTGATGAAAACCTCCTGATATGATGACAAAAGTTGTAGCAAGAGATAAGCTTCAATTTTGTACCAAGTTGATCGACATGGATCCAATGATTGATCAGATTATTTCCGCATTGGCTAGAGGGGAGAATTGGGTCCAGCCGAAATGATAGATAAAAAAGAGAGAAAGAAACTGAAGAAGGGAAAAGTTGAAGGAAACAATGAGAAGCACATGCAAGGAGAAAATTTTACAAAGTGTAAAATGAAGAGTGGTTGGATTTGGTGCACGGTGAAGAAATTTCTTTCGCAGCCAACCTTTGTAATGTGTATTTACATTGCATGCACCTCTATAAATAGAGGGCCTTTGTTCATTCAACAATATTACCAGGTGGAGAACAAGAACAAAGTGAAAAGAAAAATACACGAGTGTGCTAGTTTTCTGAGAGTGAGAGGAAAAATAAAGAGTGTGAGTAAATAAGAGAGTGTGGTGTGAGTAAATACACTGAAAATATTTTTGGGTATCATCTTTATTACTCATTGGTACTACAAAAAGTGTAGTATTTGAATAGAAGGTTCTATTGGGGAACACTATATTTATCTCTTGGATTGGAAAGTATGGAAAGCATATTTTGTAATTATCCTAATATAGTGAATATTCGTCGAAGTCTGTCCATGGTTTTTTCCTAGGTTTAGGGGTTTCCACGTTAAAAATTCAGTGTCCACTTTCTTTTAGCTTTGCACATATTTATTATTGCTGCGCTATATCGATTAATAGATTTAATTCTCAGATTTATTTTGGTGCTCATTGCCATACATTGGCATATTTAATTACATTGAAATTGTTCCTAACCCAACAAATATGTCACAAATATTGATAACCAATGATGATATCTCCAAATGTTTCAGCTGGATTTAATTTATTTGATAGAAACCAAGGGTGTTATAAAATATGCACTACCAGAAAAATGACAATGCAATTCAGTCATGTATTAGAACTTGTATGCATACCTATGGTTCAAGCGTATATCAATATCTTTCGTGAGAGACTTTATAACAGGGTCATATCGTTGCACCATAAGTCCATAACCGCCAGATAGGACATGTTCCTATAATAAGGAAACTCAACCATGTGAGCGAATAATCATCAATTTGGATATTAAATAGCATAAGTTGATCTTCTACATTCAGATAGAATACAAAAATAATCAAATAAGCAAATGGAAATCCTAAACTCAGTTGATCAAGTTAACAAGAGGAATAATCTAATTACATATAAAAACCAACAAGGTTTATATTTCTACTTATAATACTGTAATTCATAGAACTCCATCATTTATATTCAATAATGATCTAATCCAAGTTTGGTGGCAAACTAAGGTCAATGAATAAAAGGATATTTTATCCTACTACTAATATAATGGCACTTGCCTGATCCCAAGTATTCAGTGATATCATATGTGCATCAGCAGCAAACTAAGCTTCCATTCTGCATATAAACCATTGCAGCATTTCATGGGCAAGTCCTTATTGCCTATAGAATACTTTGTCAATTAATCTTATAGAACATCAAGCCTCAATACTTCTAAATAATATATCTTCTCAATAAAAAAATACCTTAGTTCTGGATGTTTTTCTAACACAATTGAAATTGAAATTGATTGGCAAACTGATATGTCATTAGGATGCTCATCCTTTACTTTTCCTATCTGTTGTCACAAGAAAGCCATTAGATTCCAGATTAAGATAATCATAATTGCATTCATGACTGAAAATACTTGACATGACTGAACTATGCTATAATGATGAATTACTGATGGCTGCAAAGAATGACAGTGCAGTACAGTTAGTTCTGTGCAAAGTATCAGAGTTTATATATACATTTACATTGCATTATAATGTACTCAAAACACTCATTGAGTTTAAATTTGGAAGACACATATCTTGACTCAAGTCTGAAGTGAGCCTTGGCTTAAATTTATGTTAGTAAAGAAACTATACTGTGATTTTTTGGTCTGAACAAGAATGCTATGAAGTAAAATGATATTGCATTCTTAAGAGATCCATTCTTAGTGCACTCCATCGAAACTTGAGAATATTTCCTACATTGACAAGCGTGCTTAAGATATTAGTTTATATGTAGTTGCAGGTTTAGAATTACCTAATAAAAGGGATTAGCTGCTTCAGATATATATAGTCCAACTGTTACTTTACATTAGTATGCAGAAAACTGATATGAAGACACAACAAAAACAAACCATAGACAATAGCAAAACAACTAGCATCAAAACAGTTAAAAAAGAAAAACCTGGGGTGTGTTCTCTGAACAATATAGATAGAAGTTCTCTAGAAATTTCTCTAGATGATAACAGAAAAAATCACTTAGCTCAGCCAAACTCACCTATGAAACTAAATCGAAATAAATAATAATAATAATAATGAAGATGATGATCAAAAGAACACTAAGTTTCTGTGAGAATCAAAACATATGAGTAATCAGTGGCTTGATGTCAATCTTGCCAGTGTGCAATAGCTCAATGCAAAGGGGCGAAGTTTTTCTGTACCTGAATATACCAATTACATCAAACTCCCTATAGTGCAAAAAAGCCCCAATATTATAAACTGTAACAAAATCAAAATACGATCACTGTTGTTAACTAAATTTTCTAAGTTAGAGCAAACACACCATTAAATTCCAACCACTTCCAACACTAAATTATGGCAACATAACACTCGAAAGTTGCACCTATTTCCACAAGTATTAACCATATCAACAACAGCATAGTGCAACTCGAAATTCAATTATGATTTATTGACTTAAGTTATTTTGTTTTTCCACATCCTAATATCTTGATTTGTTATATTTCTTAATATTTTTTATTTTTATATTATATTTTATGACTTGTATTTGCTTCTATATTATGTTACAACTGAATTTTTTATATATTTTTATTTTATTATAAATTTATATTATTATAATTAGATGTTATAAATATTTTTAATATTATTTTAAAATAACTTAACTCTTACAAGTTAATGAGTCAAATTTATCATTTCAGTTTATCTCAACTCTACGAGTTTAGTTAAATTCATGAGTTTGGTAATATTACATGTTTTTTAGCTTGTTGTCCTTATGGACTTTTGTATGTACTATTTCATATGTCACAAATGATATCTCTATCTTCATCAAAGAAAGAAAGAAAAATTCCATGTAAGTGTCTTTTTACTTTTTATAGTATTCCAAAATGTGTGTTCAATCCGCATTCCACCTTTAAAATATAGATCAGCAATTTTTATCGACTAAGTTATGAATACCATAGTCATTAATATAATGTGTCTCCTCAAAATCGTGAACCATTGAGAATCGATAAAATTTTGAAATCATACCTCTTCATCATTTTTTGGGTCTTTTTTTATTCTCTACGTCAAGTATTTTGTCTGGATTTTCAATAGTAGCATAGGCAACATGTGATAACCAAGAAAAAAAAAATTAAGTGAGGTCCACCCATGGGGTTTAAGTGGTATGACCACCATAGTTTCTTCTCCACTTTTTTTCATCTCTTCTTCCTCCCATTCCTGTAACCTTTCCCCTCATTTCTCTCTTTCTTTTCTTTCTTTCTCATATCTTCTTCCTTCCCGTGACACTCTTTCCTTCTTTTCTCTATTTTCTTCTTCCTTTCTTCCACTTTACACCTTATAACCACCACTACCTCTAACGCCTCAATTTATAATCTTTACGTACTTAGAAATTACCAAATTACCGTAGGTAAATATTATATAAAATTTGAGATCAAACAATCTCAATAAAGGAATATAATGTTAGAAGAAAAGTTAGGAGCAATTCGTACAAGCATTGCAAACCCGAATTTTTATGTGTAAAATGACCAAAATGCCCCTGAGGTTATTTTACTCAAAATGAGATCGTGGGCCCCACCCATCCTCAAGGGGATGTTTTGAGGATAATAAAGGATTGTTTGTGCTATGTGTGTTAATAGAGCAGAAGAATCTCAATTTTAGTTTACGCGCGAAATGACAAAATGCTCTTGGTGTTTTAATTTTTGTATGCCGACTTAACAAACCTCACTAAAATATTTTAAAAGGTGTTTTTAAGTTATGAATGACCTTTGGTTAAGTCCGATGGTCCGGAATTTTTAATTTGACCTTTGCCCCCTTCGTTGGAGTTTGCAAATTTTGAGATTTCGATTTGTTAACAAAACCTAAACAATATTAGGCTCAAATTAAAGCTTATTAAATTCTAATTACTAATCTAGAGTCAAAATTATTTATTTAGATTGATTAGAACCTAAAATTGCTTAAAACACCCAAATTGCTTAGTAATTCACTTAAACCCTTAACCGTAAATTCTCTAAATTGCATGAATACCTTGCCTACACCTAAAAAATACATGGAACACACAAAATCCTCTTCCACAAGGCTGTAATGCACGAAATTATTGAGTAATAAGTCAGAAAATTATTACACAAAAATCCAAAGAATGAAAACAAAGAATCATGAAAACATGGAAACATGATTCCATGTTTTAAGCCACCAAACAAAATGATTTTTCTTCCTTATTTTTCCTTTAATTTTTGGTCAGATTTCTTTCCTTCCTTTGTCCATTTATGAGCTGCAAAATCTCTATAAATAGGCATGCTTGAAGATAGTTTAGATGCTTAGTTCATAACTTACACAAATTCTAGTTTTAGGAGCACCAAAAGCTCTCATTTCCTCCTCCTCTTGGCTGATTTCTTTCTTCAAGTTTTCAAGAATATTTTGCTTCATTTCACTCAAGGAAACCAAGTTCTCTTCCTTTCTTTCAAATCAAATTAGGTAGGGAGGTGTTTCTAAGTTCATTTTATGCTAAGACAAGTTATGTTTCTAGCTCAAAAATGATGTTTTATGAGCTTTCTTTTAAGTTTTCATTTTCAGTTTCTTCTTCCTTTCTTTTAAAGTATTTCAGCCATATGGCCTAGCTTATGATGAGATCATGGTTTGATGATGAGATTCTTGAGTGTTGGTTGCAAAGCTTTCACAAGTTAGATCTCTAAAACTTGAAGGTTTCACTAGTTTCCAAAGCTTCTAAAATTTCAGTTTCTCTTTCCTTATTTTCCTTTCATGGTTTCGGCCAAATGGCCTAGGAAGGAATGAAATTATGGCTTGATGATGAGGACCTTGAATATGGGTTGTAAATCCATCACAAGTTAGGCCTCTAAAGCTTGAACATTCCATTTAATGCAAAACTTTAAAGAATAATGTTTTTATCTTGAGGTTTGAATATGAAATATGTATATTTTTTTTATATATATTTTGTCTTGCTAAGATACATATATTGGGTTGAAATCATAATTCTCTTAAAGTCTTGAAGGAGCTCTAGTAAAGAGATCAAGTGAACTTGCATCCATGTTTAAGTTTATGCCTTGCACAGCCATATTTATTTTATGTCATAACTAAATTCTCAAGAATAAATAAATGAACTTGCATATCTCATGTTTAAATTTCAAGCTTGCATTTCATGTTTAAATTTCAAGTTGTCACTTAATCTCTAAAGATAATAAAGAAGTTGCATCTCATGTTTATTTTATGCTCTCACTTTATTTTATAATGGCTAAAAGAATCAATGCATGACATGTTTATTTTATGTCATCACCTAAAAATCCTAGAGCTCAAAGACTTGCCTATGAATCATAAGCGAAGAAATGAGATAATTGGAGTTAAAGAATTTATTCTTTAAGAAGTCTTGAGAATTGGAGCTTAAAAAAAATATATATATATATCTCTTCTCCTTCACCGGTCCTATGCGGACTACCGCTCGGTTGCTTAAGATTCTCTTCTCCCTCTACTGGTCATTTATGCGCCGGCTTCAAGCTTCTTGCATCATGTTTATATTACAAGTTCTTGCATCATGTTTAATTTTCAAGTCATCACCTTAAATCTTAAAGATAAAGAAATGGAATTGCATATCATGTTTATAATTCCAAGCTATCACCTTATAAAGATAAGATTAAAATAAGGTTGCATAGCATGGTAATAATTCTAAGATGTCACCTAAATCTCTAAAGCTCAAGACTTGCTCCTTTTATCTTAAGTGAAAGATTTAACTATGAACATTCTTTCAAGTTATAAATCGGTCCCATGGTTAAGTTAGGCTTCTTTCAAGTTTAAAAAAAAAAGAGAATTAGTTCTAAAAGAGTTTTAAAACTTTGTAAGAATTTTATGGGAAGCTAGTAATTTTATGTGTACTTAAAATGTGATTTGATGCTTATTAAGAATTTGGTGTCATTGATTGATTCCCTGGTTTGTATGTTATAGTTGCTATTGCAAACAATGAAAACTTATGCATGAAATAAAGACATATTCTGTTTCCTGAAGAAAGTGTATTACCTTAAGAGTGCAATTTGGAAAGATTCTGGCTAAGGAAAGATTTGGTATTTAAGCGTGTCCATTGTGACCCACTCTTCCTGGAATCTCGAGATGCATGATTATAGTTGATATATATTATTCCAGAATAAGACTGTAAATAAGAAAATGTTAGAATTATTATGAATTGCGATTTGTAACATGCAAAGACTTATTGGTGACTTAAAATTTATAAGAAAATGATCCTTGGACCCATCAAACTATAGGTGGTGAAAGGTGATTCTAGCCCCCTAACCCTCTCAAAAGGGTAGAGTCAGGACTTTAACTTATCAAAAAGGATAAGTATATGCTAGTGACGACTAGTAAGGTATGAGCTCATAACCTAGATTACTCCCAAAAGGGTGGAGTATAGGGTGGCCCAAGGAAAATAATGAGGATGATAAGATTTTAAAGTCACCTAAGGTACTAAAGAAATAAATTATGTGCACCATGTCCATGTGTAGCTATTATGATATTCTTCTGTGCATAACATACATGAGTTGATGATGAGAAATATGATGTTCTTCTATGCATGTTATATTAATGATGATGATGAGGAATATGATGTAATGATAAAAGAAAAGTTCATTATAAATATGACATGTTAAGATTATGATGCATTATAAGACGCATAATTAAAATTGGTCGAATCTCGGTAAAAGTATTTTCTGAACTTAAAATTGAATCTTCGTATGTTCACTATTTTATAATAATCCCGAGATTCCTGGAGAATTTGATGATGACAGTAAAGGAGATACCCTACTGAGAATTCTTTAGTAAGATTCTCACTCCCTTTCATTATTTCCGTCATTGTCTTCAGATTCAGAATGGCGACATTCCATCTTCGTTGACACCCCTACTTGGGAATTCCACTATGATCCGGTGTCATTCGTATCACTTTGAAGGAAGGTGCTCGGTTCGTGTTTTTATTTACGTAGGTCGTCCATTTGCACATCCTGTCCCTAGTTATCGTTTTCTCCTACTTCTCCCTATGGCGATGAAATGGTTTTCGAACATGCACGTCCACTTGATGAAAGAATGTTACGTTCTTATCCCTCACTGTCCATGGTTTTCTGAGATAATCCACGAACGAATATCTGAAACTGATCCTCAGAGGACCTCCTACTCATGCTTATTCTGAGAGCTCTTCTCCACTCTCCCACGTGTAAGAGAGGGTAGTGAGGAAACGGTTGTTCAGCAGAGGTTAGCAAGAAGACCGTCCATGCGACCCGCCCTGGTGCATCTCGTGTGCCCCTTCCAGGAAGCTCGTCAGTGGATCGGGTTTCTCCCCCTTTCCAAGACAGTGGCCCTAGAGAGTTTTTAAGTAGTCTTAGAGTGTTATGCATCCCAGTTTCAGAGTAGCCTCCTGAGCTTTTAAGGTTATCTAGTTTAGGGGCATGATTTCCTTATAAATAGTTTCCTATGGTGTGAATATGTAAGATATGATGTATGAACTTAACTCACCTTTTGAGTGAGGTTATTGTATATATGTTGTGATGTGCATTATGGATGTTATGTGATGGAGCCAATATGATATATTTAGATTCTTAAATGTCTTATTTTACTACCGCTTAATCGTTTATGTTATGCGCGACTCATGATTTCAATTATGTTAAAAAAAGGGGGGCTCGTAATTTCACTAAGTATTTTCAAAATATGATGAAAGAACCAAAGCAAAGAGTAAAGTCTAGTCATTAATCAAATTCAACCTAGGTGTATTTGGTTAATTACTAGAGTGTTACAACCTCCATCATCTTCTACTCCTCTTCATCATTTTCCACCATCTCTCTCTACCTCTACTTCCATTTCTCTCTCTAGCCTCCATGAGAGAGAGCTTAAAGCTTTGAGAAGTAGTGAGAGTGATTTTCTTCACCATTTCTACTCTTCAAGTGGTAAATAAGCTTCTAAACTAATCTATCTATATTATTAAAGCTTCTAGTTAATTTATAGTTAATGTTAGTGTCTCTTGAAACCCTAAGAATTGGGGGTTTAGTGATTTGGGGCTAATTTATGTAAATTACTGACATTATTAGCTCACATATTTTATTATTGTCTTGTTCCTAGAATTGTAGAGCAATTGAACGCTAATTCGGGATTTTTGGTAGCTTGAGGAGTGCTCTTCGGTTCCTTGGGAACCATTATTGGCAGTATATTTAGTATCTATAGTTAATTTATTAATCTATATATTATTTAAGAATGTTATTAAATTCCTGTTGTCCCTATTTACAAAATTTATGTGATTTAAGTATTTAAGGAAAATTTATTTATTGTTGTTAATTGAAAATAAACATGTTTTAAGGACCACATGAGACAAGTAAAATATTTTACATAATATTTTCAAGAAGAATGATCTAGATATGATGGATATATAGATTTTAGATTTGGAAATTGCTTTATAGGCTAAGCCACCATGAAATTGATGGATTGAAAAGTGACTAGAACTTAATAGTTCATGGAAATGCTTATATTTAACATCCTGAATGAGAATATTTAGAGAAAGGTATTGAGAAATGATAATGATTGGTTCTTTTAGAAATTGTTTTGGAAATAGATAGGAACTGACAGCTAATGGTGGGTGGTTAGCTAGGGTACACCTTCACCATTAGAGTGTTACATGACCATATGAGCATGGTACATGATGGATGAGTGTACATCCATGTGTTTGTGGTTCCTAATGGAGGGCGGGATCACAAGAGCGAATGGCCGCTCGAATGTGTGATCCTGATGGAATTTCTTGTCCGAGGTCACTTCCCTATAGTTATTTATTTTGATTTATGAATATGTTTTTCCCATAATATTTATATAGTTTTCTAATATTATTGGTTTGATTTTGATATTGTCTCATGTAGGCTATGGATACTTTATCTATTCATTGAGTTGTAAACTCACTCTCTTTCCTTCCCTCTTTTTCATATTCAGTGCCGTTTGAGTTTAAATCCCTCCTGTCTAGTAGTTTTCAACCCTTATTTTGGTAAACCCACTTTGATTCGTAGGCCACATTGAGGGAAGTGTCCATTGTTTTTAATGATAGATGTTGCTACTTTTTGCCAAAGGATAAGGGATGAGTTATGTTTTAAACTTATTTTGATAGATATTTCAATGTGACAACTATGTATTATGTTATGTTTTCCTGAATACATGCTTTGATAGGATAATACTGTGTCTTTTATTTTCTTGAAATATTAATCATTATGGATTGATAAGTTTTATGGTAACTTATGCCTTGAACTTAAAATGGTGAAGTTGATGAGGAAAATCTTATTTGAGACGTATAAATATACATATGAATATAGTATTCCTGGTTGTGCTATGGTATTGGTTATCGTAATAATGTATTTTTAGGTTTTGTAT
>JAMLFY010000011.1:14721740-14783312 GCA_030441495.1 Dalbergia oliveri
ACAATGTGTCAAATTTGATTATAATTGACTTTTTAGATCGATTTAACTCGAACTTTCAACTACTACTCAATCATAAATATTAGCTCCAAGCTTAGGATAATATCATCTTGGAAAAATTTAGTGATTTGAGTGAAAAATTTTAGCGAGAATATGACAGAGAGTGTCCATATTCTTGTCCATTATAATGGTGAGATTATAAACACAATGGAGGGCAACACATTCTCTAGTGACAATCAAGCTTCATTGGTTGTTTCTGTCCACCCATTAGTTTCTTAGAGTCCAGGAGCGGTAATATTAGAAGAATTCGAGGGAAACAAGTAAATCAAAAAAAATATTCTGTAGGATTTCTCTTACTATTAAGCCAAATGGGATCCAATCCAGAAGTTTTCGAATTCGAAGGAAGAGCATATCAATCACATGTTTGCTTATTTTCACTGGATTGCTGAAGTTTGTACAATAGATCTATTTGTCAAACTCCAACATGGTCCTTTAAGCTCTAGAGAGATTAAGCACAGGTCCATCATTTGTTGATGCACCTAATGCATCCTCGTCCTTTGAAGTGTCCCTTGAGTACATGTGCAAAGCTCATATGCGGCGATGATGACTTGTCTTCTCTAAGTTTTGGAAGACTCCGAGGTTGAAGAGCCATTACTACCATGTAACACCCTAATAATTAACCCAATACACCTAGGTACTGATTAATTACTAGACTTTACTCTTTGCTTCAGTTCCTTAATCATGCTTTGAAAATACTTAGTGAAATTACGAGCCATTTTTTTTTAAACATAATTGAAAACGTGAGCCGCGCTTAACGTGAATGATTTAGCAAAATTTAAAAGACACATAGGAATTTACAAACATCACATCATAATATATTGGCTCCATCATACAGCATCCATAATTACATATCATATAGATATTTTGCCTACCAACAGAATAAGACTAAGTGTAGGCAATCTAATAAAACATAAATAATATATGGATGGAAGGACATCCATTAATGGCACCTAGTAATAACACTCAGGGATAGGGATAGATATCTGAAATATACGAGTGAAACTAAGGATTCAAGTTCAGCTACAGGTAAAGCCTCAATGTGATTCACGAACGCTTCCTTCTATTTCTGAAGACGAGATGGAAAGAAAAATAGAGGGAGTGAGAAACTTATAAAAAGAATCTCAGTAGGGTACTCACCTCATGATGCATTGTGTCATCATCATCGTCCCCAGGAACCTCGGGTTATTATGAAATAGTGAGCATGCTAAGATTGATTTATTAAGTTCGAAAATATACTTTACCGAGGTTCGTCGTTTTAATCATGCGTCTTATAATGCATCATAAACTTAGCATGTCATGTTTATAATGAACTTTTCCTTTCATATATAATAACATAGTTATGCATAAAATCACATCATATTCCTCATCATCATTTCATAATACTATGCATAGCAGAATATCATATTTCTCATCATCATCTCATAAATACTATGCATAGCAGAACATCATATTCACATAATGCATTTACTTAGTTTCTTAGGTGACTTAAAGTTACTTTCATCATCATTTTCCTGGGCCACCCTATACTCCACCCTTTTGGGAGTAATCTAGGTTATGAGCTCATACCTTGCTAGTCGTCACCAGCATATACTTATCCCTTTTGATAAGTAAAAATTCCGTCTCCCTTTTGAGAGAACAGACTAGGGGCAAGAATCACCTTTTCACCGCCTATAGTTTGATGGGTCCAAAGGATCATTTTCTCATATATTTTGAGTCACCTTTAAGTCTTTGCATGTTATATCATAATACAATTCTTCATTCATAATCATCATAACATTTTCTCATTTATAGTCTTATGAAATAATATATACCAACTGTAATCATGCATCTGGAGATTCCAGGAAAGAGTGGGTCACAATGGACACGCTTAAATACCAAATCTTTCCTTAGCCAGAATCTTTCCAAATTGCACTCTTAGTAATACACTTTCTTCCAGTAACAGAATATGTCTTTATTTCATGCATAAGTTTTCATTGTTTGCAACAACAACTATAACATACAAACCAGGAATCAATCAATGACACCAAATTCTTAATAAGCATCAAATCACATTTTAAGTACACATAAATTACTAGCTTCCCATAAAATTCTTACAAAGTTTTAAAACTCTTTTAGAACTAATTCCTTTTGTTAAACTTGAAAGAAGTCATAGGACTTTAGGCCTAAATTAACCATGGGACCGATTTATAACTTGAAAGAATGTTCATAATTAAATCTTTCACTTAAGATAAAAGGAGCAAGTCTTGAGCTTTAGAGATTTAGGTGACATCTTTGAATTATTACCATGCTATGCAACCTTATTTTAATCTTATCTTTATAAGGTGATAGCTTGGAATTATAAACATGATATGCAATTCCATTTCTTTATCTTTAAGATTTAAGGTGATAACTTGAAAATTAAACATGATGCAAGAACTTGTAATATAAACATGATGCAAGAAACTTGAAGGCGTAATCCGCAGGACCAAGTGAGAGGGAGAAGAGAATCTTAAGCAACCGGAGCGGTAGTCCGCATGGACCGGTGAGATGAGAATTACATTTTTTTTAAGCTCCAATTCTCAAGACTTCTTAAAGAATAAATTCTTTAACTCCAATTATCTCATTTCTTCGCTTATGATTCATAAGCAAGTCTTTGAGCTCTAGGATTTTTAGGTGATGACATAAAATAAACATGCCATGCATTGACTCTTTTAGCCATTATAAAATAAAGTGAGAGCATAAAATAAACATGAGATGCAACTTCTTTATTATCTTTAGAGATTAAGTGACAACTTGAAATTTAAACATGAAATGCAAGCTTGAAATTTAAACATGAGATATGCAAGTTCATTTATTTATTCTTGAGAATTTAGTTATGACATAAAATAAATATGGTTATGCAAGGCATAAACTTAAACATGGATGCAAGTTCACTTGATCTCTTTACTAGAGCTCCTTCAAGACTTTAAGAGAATTATGTTTTCAACCCAATATATGTATCAAGACAAAGTAAAAATACATATTTCATATTCAAACCTCAAGATAAAAACATTATTCTTTAAAGTTTTGCATTAAATGGAATGTTCAAGCTTTAGAGGCCTAACTTGTGATGGATTTACAACCCATATTCAAGGTCCTCATCATCAAGCCATCATTTCATTCCTTCCTAGGCCATTTGGCCGAAACCATGAAAGGAAAATAAGGAAAGAAAAACTGAAATTTTAGAAGCTTTGGAAACTAGTGAAACCTTCAAGTTTTAGAGATCTAACTTGTGAAAGCTTTGCAACCAACACTCAAGAATCTCATCATCAAACCATGGTCTCATCATAAGCTAGGCCATATGGCCAAAATACTTTAAAAAGAAAGGAAGAAGAAACTGAAAATGAAAACTTAAAAGAAAGCTCATGAAAACATCATTTTTGACTAGAAACATAACTTGTCTTAGCATAAAATAACTTAGAAACACCTCCCTACCTAATTTGATTTGAAAGAAAGGAAGAGAACTTGGTTTCCTTGAGTGAAATGAAGAAAATATCCTTGAAAAGCTGAAGGGAGAATTCAACCAAGAGAAAGAAGAAAGAAAGCTTTTGGTGCTCCTAAAACTAGAATTTGTGTAAGTTATGAACTAAGCATCTAAACTATCTTCAAGCATGCCTATTTATAGAGATTTTGCAGCTCATAAATGGACAAAGGAAGGAAAGAAATCTGACCAAAAATTAGAGAAAAAAAATAAGGAAGAAAAATCATTTTGTTTGGTGGCTTAAAACATGGAATCATGTTTCCATGTTTTCATGATTCTTTGTTTTCATTCTTTGGATTTTTGTGTAATAATTTTCTGACTTATTACTCAATAATTTCGTGCATTACAGCCTTGTGGAAGAGGATTTTGTGTGTTCCATGTATTTTTTAGGTGTAGGCAAGGTATTCATGCAATTTAGAGAATTTACGGTTAAGGGTTTAAGTGAATTACTAAGCAATTTGGGTGTTTTAAGCAATTTTAGGTTCTAATCAATCTAAATAAATAATTTTGACTCTAGATTAGTAATTAGAATTTAATAAGCTTTAATTTGAGCCTAATATTGCTTAGGTTTCGTTAGACAAATCAAAAATCTCAAAATTTGTAAAACTACAAGAAGGGGCAAAACGTCATTTTACTTAAAAATTGCCCGACCACCTGAGCTTAACCAATGGTTAATCATGGCTTAAAAACACCTTTTAACACATTTTAGTGAGGTTCGGGCTAAGCGGCACGCAATGAAATTAAAGGTAAGGCGTTTTGGTCATTTCGCGTCGAAACTCAAAATTAGGATTCTTCTCCTCTATTAACACACATAACACAAACAATCCCTTATTAACATCAAAACATCCCCTTGAGGATGGGTGGGGCCCACGATCCTCATTTTCTGAGTAAAATAACCTCAGGGGCATTTTGGTCATTTTACACGTACAGAAATTTGGGGTTTGCAATACTTGCACGAATTGCTCCTAACTTCTCTTCTAACGTTATATTCCTTTATTAAGGATTGTTTGGTCTCAAATTTTATATAATATTTACCTACGGTAATTCGGTAATTCCTAATGATAGTAAAAATTAAGTAAAAATTGGGCGTTACAACTAAATACAATTAGCACAAGCTGGCCCCCTTGAGAATTTTGATTTTATTGTGGAGCACCAAGATGATAAAAATGATGAAGAAGGAACCAGCATGCAATATATGATGATGAAGGAGTAGTTGTTTCACATACAAAACTTTGGTGACTAGTTCATGTCATAGCCTTAATCCCAATCTTAATCTTGAGCATCCTAGTCACTATTCAACGGTGATTTTAGATGCAATGTGGTCTGACGTGAGTGGGTTTGCATTAGGTTTGGGCTTGGAGAATGATTTGCACGGGCAAGAGTTTCGCAATAAGAAAGAAGCTTTATTTTCGGTTAAACATTAAAGCATTTGAAAAGGTGTTCAGGACAAAGTTTATGAGTTCAATGACATAAAAGTTCATTGCAAATGGGTGAAGTTTGGCGATGATCATAATTGGAGTATAAGTGTCACACTTTGCGAAAGTCGGTGGGAAGTGTGGAGCTCAAACAGACCACATACATCTTTCTTAAGTTTAGGAATCATCATGTCTAGATGGATTATCATATTATCTGTCCACATATACCCCATGGTGCAAGTGGATCAGATGATAGCCATCCAATAAGCATTGGTAGAGTCATAGTTGAGGTTCAAGACAACATATAGGAAGGTGTGGATAGCTAAATAGAAAGCAATTGCTATGATTTATGGCGACTGGAAGAATCATATAATGAGCTTCCTAGATGGTTGGGTAGTTGGAGTCTTATATGCCAAGTACTATTGTAGAGTGTTGAACCATACTATGTTGGTGATATTATAGATCATAGTTACTTTAAGTTCCATCCATGGCTATTAGCATAGTACTTCTTCCTTTTTTTCTTCAAGTTCCGCCACTACCTTCTTCCTCTTTCACAAAATTTTTGCCATTGCCTCCTTTCTTTCTCATAGAATTCAATGTGAATAGTCCTCCTTTTATAGACAAAATGCTAGTAGGAAGTCGATTAAAATTGGTTTCTCTTACCTTTAACATCGCAATGCAAAGTTGACTTCAATCGACTTCCAGGAAAGCTTGACATGTAGCAGAAGCACCAGGAAACTGACTAAATTGATTGGTGAGAGCTAATTCCAATCGATTTCCTTTAAACCCTAGGATGAAACTGATTTGATGTTGCCGTGAGACCTTAAATTAGATCTTTTACTGTAGTAGATTAAATCAACTTCCACCTTTTTTGTTTGAAAATTTGAAATTTATATGGAAGTTGATTTAAATTGACTTCTATTAAATTTAAAATAGGACAAATATGTAACTAGATGGAAGTAGGAGTATGTAATTAGTTATTTTTTATTTTATTTATGTAAAAAAAACCTACAATATGAATATGCTACCTTGTTAATAGGAGTTCGGTCCCCATCCCCCAAATTCTGCCTTCCCTTAACAAAAATAAAATAAAATAAAATAAAATTTGCCCTTGAAATGCAAAAGAGGTAACATGATAAGCTACCACTTCTCAAGTTTTTGGTAGACGGATGTTTTTGATATCATGGGAATGTAAAATTCTCATATTTGGCACATGGTTTAAAAAACTATTTTAAGATGTTTTCGAAAAAAGTTGACTCATTGTCACTCTTGCCTTCCACATAGGAATATAAGATGCCAATGGGAAGGAAATGTTTCTACAAAAGTAAAAAGACTAAATTTCCCTAAACCTTGAACTACCAAAACTGTTGTCAAACCACCATCATCATCGAACCACCACTCATTGCCGCTAATGTCGGCCTCTACTATTGACCACCATCACCACTAAAATTGTTGTTGTTGTCGTTGGACCACCAACGAATAAGACCATCATCGCTATTCATCGGACCATCGCTCCGACGTTGGATCACCACTACCACTAGGCCATTGGAGTTGTCTTCGTGGACATTTTTAAAGAAATACCAAAGTATAATTTATAAGATTTGCGATATTTCTGGTTATTACAAACATGCTTAAACGTCTTCTGTAGGAATGTGATTCCTAAAAGTATCACTCCCCAATTGATATTCTCAAGAACAAAAGATCAAACCATCTACCAAACACCTCATTGTATGTTAAGAATAACAACTTCGTCCATTCTTTCTTCGATAGTTTTCACTACAAGAAATTCTCGAACACGCATCAAATTACAGACTAATTTTTAAGCTTTACAAATGAATTTTTTAATTACAAATGGATTTATAGACGGAAATATGTCATTTGTTATTTTTGCATATATAAATGTTATAGACAAATTTTTTGATCCGTCTATAAATTTAAGACGTTTTAGAGAAATTTGCTCTTTGTAATTTTATAGAAAAATTTGTTTATCAGGAATTGGCTAAAAAAATTGTGCAAAATAAGCCCATTACAGATGGATTTTTTCATCCATAAAACTATAGATGGAAAAATCCGTCTATAATAGACAAAAAAAGGGTACAAAAATTAGCCCTTTATAGATGAAAAAATCCATTTATAAAACCATATATAGGCATATTTGTCTTCATTGTGCTAAAAAAATTGAGGAAAAATTGGAATAAAAGATAAAAATTCGTTGTAGATCCATCTATAAGAATTGAAAAAATGCCTTATTTTCAGTTGAAAATCCTGCTGCCTAATTTTTTTTTTTAGAATGAGACCTAAATTATTAATAATTAGGTTCTAAGTATCATAAAAATCGATAAATATTGGAAAATATATTAAATAGAAATACCAAATTCTAAAAACCATTTAATAAATACATAATGGTAAATAAAGTAAAATGTCATAATAACAATATATAAAATATCAATGTCTAGTAGATAAATGATTATCAGGATCGATGTCATGAATATCTAGCTCACCATCATCATTGTCATTGTCATCATCATCGTCATTGTCGTCATCATCATCATTAGAGGAATCCTACAATGCCATAAAAATAGGTGGTGCTAGAGTTGGTATGGGAGGAGAAAGAGGCGTAGAGGCCTCGCTTCATTAGCTCAAAGTATGCATCCATCGCGCATCTACATGTATTGCCTGGTATATTTGCTAATGCACTTCCCTCTGCATCTTGGATGCCACCTTTTTCCACCTTCTTCTCCATCTTTTCGCCCACTTCTTCTTTTGTGTGATCTCCTTTCTTCCACATCTCCTCATTTTACTCCTACAACTCTACATTTAAGGCATGGACTTGACCTTACCATGCCCCTTACATACCTGGATACAAGAGTATGGGCATCCTCACAAATGTAGGGGACATTAATTAAGCAAAACCACCCCCATGCCATAGATGCAACCTTTATAAAGGCCGTTAATCAAATGGACTTTGAGTTTGATTGCTTTAACATTCTTACTACTAAGGACCATTTTGAGTTGACACACCCATCCCATAAAGGCTTGTTTGCTTCCTAACATACTATAAAACCTTATAGCCTCCAGGTTGGGTTCCTATTCAACTTTCAAATCAGGAAAGGTTCTACAATATTTGGGGCCAACAACATCATAAACAATTATGGCTTTCTTTCCAAGTCACATTACCTACATCCTAACCTTTTCATTACACCGGACTAAAACTCCCTCCAACATAATGTATTCCAAACTAATTTTCCATATCAACTACTTCTCATGTTCAGTCCAGATCAAATAACAAGGTTTAAATATGAAATTTTACAGATCATACGTAATTAAATCAATATCTAAGAACTTCCTACACTTGTACTTAAAACATAGACACCTAACTTTCTGGCCAGGAATGAATGTTGTGAATTGCAAGCAACACGAATGAATTCCTCAATACCCTCATAGAATTTTAGTTTTATTCCCCTCAACTTGAGTGCATCCTATATACATCCATGACTGTTTCTAAGGAATATCTCGATCAACAACTATATCAACCTAAAAATTGAACACAACATTTTATGAACCTCTTTTATTTTAAATTATACAAAATTTTAAGATAAATTTCTGCATAGTCTCCCCTAATATATAGGCATCCCCTTGTGTCTATTATGGTTACATTCAAACAAAAAAATATTTTTGAAAATTTCGATAGAGTTTCCCTTAATTTAAGACTCTCCCATTAAATATGTCTTCATAGTTCAATTAACAAACCGCATTTCATTGCAATCAAACAAACAATTAATTACACAACAAAACAATTAATCAACACATTATAGATCACAATCTCATCATCAATTCTAAAACGTTCTAGAGTGTACCCCTTTATTTCTTTACAACATATATATCCTACTATCTCTCAAATACAAACAAACTCCATAACAAACAATGCAAACAAGTTAGGGATGACCTTTACATTATTTCCCCCAGTCCATGCAATCCTCAGTCCTATAATTCTATCCTAGAAATCATAAGTCTCTATCCTACATACATATTAAAACATATAAACAATAAAGATTTCACTACTAACCTATAAAGCATGCTCAATAAACAATTAATAGCTTCCATCATGCACCCAATCGAATCCTAAAAGTGCAAAATGAACAAACACATCTAATTTTACACAATTATAAAACTTGGAAAAAATACACACTAAATTAGGAAAAACTAATCACTAACACTTTTTAAATCCTAGTGTGAAATTAGGCACAAATAAATTTACTAATACTTTTTAATTCCTATACTCCAAAAACAAAAACAAAAACAAAAGAAAAAAAAATTAACAATGCAAAGCAAGAACTAGAAACCACAAATCCAATTCTCCAAATGTGCTCCAAAATCCTAAGGAATTGAAATTCTTTCGTTAGTAACACTAAAAACTAATAACAACGGGGAATGGAATGCACACAAAAAAAGGCAAAAAATAAAAAAATAAACTGATCAAAAGGTAGAACATTATGACAAATACAATGGCGCAAACTGTTGAAAAATGGAGGCTCCATTTATCGACGGCGGCTAAAAGAAGGGAGCACTACATCCTTTAACCTAATTTTGACATTGTATATGGATTTTTCCTTTGTAGTTCCTTTAACAAAACAATGTGTTTTCAATTTTATTAGTCATAGATAGATTCTTCGATCTATAATGTACACGTTAAATACGTGCCTTGAATTTCAAATTACAAACAAAATTTTTTATCTATAATATATTGAATTTATTTTAAATTAATAAATTAAATAAAAATCCATCTTATGTTTTGTAAAGAAAAGATTTCTTTTAGTATCCATATGTAAGAGTTACATGCCATGTGGCACAGTTGCACCAATATTTACAAACAATTTATAGACGGATTATGTAACTTTGATAAAAAAAAATTTCTTGTTATCATTTTCCCATCTTAATAGAGACAGAACAAAATCCGTCTGTATTTTTTGTTCTGTGTTCCATGAGTTTCTAGTAGCGTTTCTTTATTAATAATTTTTTAAATAAATTTTAAGAAAAAGAATGTTTTGACATAGAACTAGCAATCTTTTTGACCAAAAGACTAAAATAAAAATAATGGTCTAAAAAAATTGCAATCACCATTAATGAATAGAATTGTCCAACGCATTCAGTATACGGTTATCAATGGCAATCGAGGATATGAAAAATTACGTTTTGCAAGAAATATTTTGGAATAAAAGATATTTTTTAAATGGTGAATCTTTTTTTAAAAAATCATAATTATATTATAATTTTATTTTTAATTAAAGAATTGCTTAATTATTATATAATCAATAAAAAAGTAAATTTAAAGTTAATAAAAAAAAATTCTTAATAAAGTATCTTAGACTCATAAAAGGAAGTGAGAATATTTTTTTATTTTAAAAAGTATCAAATACATTTTTAAAAACGTAATTGGCTCAAATTTTATACCAAACTTTCTCTCTAGTTAATATTGTTTCTGAATATAATAAATAAAAGGGATTAAAAGCATTTTATCTCTAATTTTAGGTCATGTGCAATTTACATCATAATTTTTCAAAACATGCATTATGAGATATTGAAATTTTCAAACTGCATAAAAAACCATGCTTTTTAAATAGTGCAAAACTTTAATTTATAAGCATGGTGTCGGGTTGCACACAATAAAAAATCAGAAAGGGTTAATCCATATATATTCACAGATAAGATGTCAAGTTGCACAAATTGGAAATATCATGGGGTTAAGTGTACATAAATTTACCTTCATTAGTTGCCAAAATTAACTCTGAGATGTTTTGCAGAGTTTGAAAAGTTGAGGGTCTCGATTACATTTTGAAAAGTTAGGATGTGAATTATATATAACCTAAAGTTTAGGGTATAAATGCATTTATTCCAAAATAAAAGTAACTCTCTCTATTCTCAAAATAAACAACAATATAATTATTTTTATTTAATTTTTTCAAAAAACAGAAAAAATAAAGTAATATTTAAAAGCACTTATGTATCGAAATAAATATATTTTTTTCAACAACCACATCTGGTGCTGTTAGGTTGTTAGAACTCACACTTCAACCAGACCAAAAAAAAAAAAAAAAGAGAAACTTACACTTGTGCTGTTACATGTTGGGCCACGCCACTTATTTCATGATCAGAGTTGATCACACACAACCCTTCTCACCGACTACTGTATTTCTTGATGCTACTTGCATAAATTTACATCTTTGGATAGCCACTCTTTTTTATCTATTGTCACTCCTACTAAATCATCTTTAATATAGTTGTCCTAAAATACCTTTTTTTCTCTTTCACAATTAAACTAATTATATATTGATAGGTCAATGTTATTCAAACTCATTTGGTGAAAAGCTTTTCATAATAATTTTATATAAATTTATTATTATGTTAGTTTACTTAACGTAATTTTAAAATATTTAATCTTGATTATATATATATATTATGTTACAATTTAAATTTTTTATAGTACAATAATTATCTAATAATATAATAATAAATATGTTAGGTAATAGAATGATTTAATTTTAATCTATTGACAGTGTAATAAAATTTATACCAACTACTTAGAATGTAATGCAAAATAAAACTATTTAATTGGATGAGCCAATATATCAAAATTAACTCTAAAAAATTTACATATAGAAAATAGAATTACAATAATATAATATTTAAATAATATTTTAAAAATATTAATAATAATGAACTTGAATAACATTGAACGAACCATATAAAACTAGTTTAATTATTATTTTTAGAGTTAATTTTGATATATTGGCTCATCCAATTAAAATCATTATGATAACTTTTTTGCAAAGTAAAAAATCCAAAAACACAAATAATAACATATATTCGGATAAAAAAAATAATGATATATTAAAATAATATTTATTTGACATTGTTATTGTTAATAATAATTGAGTTTGAATTGGTAAAGAAATGAGATTGATTAATATCAAAGTAATAATAAGTTATTAGCTTAACTATGAAAGAAAAGAAAGGGCATTTTAGGACAATTAAGTAAAAATTTATTAAATTGGGAGTGGAGATAGATAAAAGAATGACAACAGCCACTCCTTAGATTATTTGGTAGAGACATAAAAATGCTCTGAATTTTAATGCAACATATTTTTTGTGAATAGTTCAAAGTTAACGCACAATAATTAACGGTCCGTCATATAAATCAAATAAAACCATTTTTTGTCATAACAAAAAATAAAAAATTCAATTTTGAAAAGAGAAGGATTATCTTTTAATTTTCTTAAATATAATCTCAACATCTGGTTATTGTGAACATGAAAAATGATAACATGTTAACAGACCTTTACCCAATGGTCTTTAGATGCTGAAAGTTTAAATTAAGGTAAAAAATATCTTTGAACGGCTTCTCTTATTTTTCTTTTTTTTTTTTTCATTTTACATCAATTTTTCAGTGAATGATGCTTTTTCCAGTACGTGCATAAATCGCCCATTGTTAATAATTTTCACACCGACGAGTTGACACATTTATTAATATTCACCTCCCGAGAAAAGTTAAAACATTTTAAATGATTGCTATCAAATTCCTCTAAATAGAGGTAATTGTTTCGTCGGGAAATGGTTATGCAGACTTCAACCTATACATTTTAGTTCCAAAATAATCATAAAAGTTCGTTACAACTTTCGCCAGCCAATATTTAGCCGCTTGCATACCGCTGTAGTCCAATTTTGATGGACATGGTTTTGTTTTGGAAACTTTTTTGGATGTCCTATCTTCGAGTTTGAGTTTGACCCTTAAGCTAGCCTATATCTACAAGAAAAAAGAAAAAAGAAAATCTGATAAGAAGGGTTTGCATGTTCAACTAATTATTTAGTTAAAATGGAAACCACTAGATAAACGACATGGAAAAGTCAACACTAGAACTCAAAAGTACTTGGGTCAAATTCCTTGCTAATTAATTTATTACACGTATTGAAGGGGTGCGATGATGGTGTACTTGTATCATGTACTTTTCTCCCACCTTGAAGGCTGCGTGTTAGCAAATAACTAGGATACTAGGTTTATAAAGCTACACCCGCGAATTAGCGCCGTTGAATATGGGCAAGAAAGCTGCCATTATAACATGAGGATAGAATACTACCCCTAACTTCTTGACTTCATCCAATGAGTTAGTGCCGATCTGTTATATGCATCCAACGCCACGAGCAAGTGGAAATTTATGAAGATATCTCCACATTGACTTCTCTACTTGAAGTTGAACATAACATACACATTGTGCCTTGTCAGCAAAACCAATATAATCTTCAACCCACAAATATCTATGGACTTTATTGTATGTAGCTTTAATTTCATCTATGGTCTAGTTCCAATATATATATATACACACACATAATTAACACCTTAACACACGGGAACTATTATATGCCATTGATTTGCCTTCCACCTTGCTGAATGGATAACTGCTGTCAAATAGTCAACTCACTTGGCTTGACAAGGGCTGAGCCTTTGAACAGTGATTGGAATATATCTGAACAATACATACAGCAAGGGCACTAACTTGCTGTCGAAAGAAATTTTTTTTTTGCTGTTTTTGGATAGGTAAGAGAAAACTCTTACTATGATCTATTCACAGTGCAATATATCAGTGAATGCTAAAAATTTAGAATATAAAATTGGTCAACATTTTACTAATATATCAAAGGATAATGCTTCTCAACAAGAAAATATATCAAAAATTAATTTTCACAATTATGCGAAGATATATGACAGGTAAATTATTTATTTTCTAACCATGATTTCTATAAAACCACTCATAACTTACCATATGCATGCCAATCCAATCTGACATTATTTTTTGATGAAAAAATTTGGAACATGTAGAAGTACTTTATATCAAATAATAAATGGTCAAGAATAAGAGCCAATTTTTCTTATTCCAAGAACATTGAGAATTTTATACAAGTTTAACATTATGGTTAGTGACATGGGGTAAGGGAGTGTAGGACTACAGCAACTTATGCCATTGAGTCCTCCATGACAAAGAAGTTCGTAATATTGGTTTAATTACGTTACTTAGGGTATATAGAGTTAGTTATTAATTAGATGATTAGGATTAGTTAGGAACTGTGACAATTGGTTACATCACCCTAACCAATTGTCACAGTTTCCTAACTAATTCTAATTATCTAATAACTAACTCTATATACTCTTACAAATTATATAACATATATCAAATATAGTTCTAATTATAATGTCCAAAACTTCACCAAATAAACGTGAATGACTCCAGAATTCTGTCAATGCCTTGATTGCGTCCATCTTTGACATGCTTGGCTTGGTCTTAAACCGCGCGTGATACCGTGGCTTGTCGGCAGCATGCACAGGTTATTGCTAAATTCAAACAACGGTTCCCTTGTATTTATATAGCAAGCTACTCGTTTTAGACCGGCAAGATGACCATTTAAGAATTGATTAGGTATGTTTTTTTATAGTGGCGTACCATTTGATATAACTTTCTTACTCAGAAATCTTATCTTTATTCTATTGCAGGCCTGCAGTCCCTTTGGCAATCAACATTGAGTTTTGGCACCTGATTGAGTTCTTTAGCATCAATCCAGCGAAATATTCATGATTGGACACAAGTTTAATAACTCACACTTAAAATAAAAATGGGTTATATTAGTTTTATTCAGGATATAATGTGGGTCCTATTAGTTTTTGTATGAATTTGTTCTACGAAATGTCCAAATTAGTCATTTAGAAATGTATTGGAAGAATAAATTAGTCCCTTAGATTTTAAAAGTTCCAAATTTATTTCTCACATTTTAAAAAGAGGGAACAAACTGGTTTTAATCATAATGTACGGAGGAACTAAATTGTTTCATTTTTTAAAATATGACAAATCAATTTAGGACTTTTAAAATCTTGAAAGACTAATTCATTTCTTCATACATTTTTTAAGGACCAATTTGAATATTTACTTTTTAAGTTATTAAACTTGTGTCTATCTAAAATTGTTCCAATCGAATTGGATAGTTGTTATTTTTCTCTGTGCAAATATAAATGGATAATTTGAGCTACTAAAATTTTCTACGTCTCAGCCACATAGAAAAGGAAGGGTTTATCTCTACTCTCTGAGGCAGGAGCACCTAGGTAAACTTTACATTCTTAAAATGTGGGATGTTTCCTCAAGTTTTCAACCACTAATTGTTTGCTACATTAGCATATCATGCTATTATAATATATTATTGAGTAAATACCCAAATTAATCCTTACAATTTCTTTGATGGACAAATTGATCCTGACAATTATAAACGCCCAAATTGGTCTATCACAATTGTTAAAATAGGACATTATAGGTCCTGGTTCGGCCTGCAATGCTCGGCCAGGAGGCGAGATGACGAAAGAGCTTGGTTTGGAGAAGGTGAAGCTCGTATAAGAGGAAATATAGCTCAACGGACAAGGAAAAGCTCAACTGATAGGTGGTTAGACTGATAGGCATGTGATCGAACTCGGCCACCTGCATCCAAGCTCATTCTCCTCAGCCAAGCTCCGCCTCCTATTGGTCACTCTATTTCTTCAAGATGAGCTCCACTTTCTTACGGTTCAGCTCTTTTTTCATCTTTCCTCTGGCCGAGCTTTATGCCGGTCAAGGGACCTATAGTGTTCTATTTTTACAATTGTGAGGAGTCAATTTGAGTGTTTACAATTGTTAGTGATCAATTTATCTATCAAAGAAATTTTCAGAAACCAATTTAAGTGTTTACTCTATATTATTTTGACATCTCACTCTGTATTAACCAATCTTACTTAAGCGTGATCAAAATTTTCCCCATTTTTGGCAAGTCATCCTACTGAATCGCATATTGTACTTCAACTTTGGTGATGTTTTTACTTTCAAATTACTTGATGCAACATGTCTCACATCGTTAGTTATAGCATCACCATAACCTTGTTTCTTGGGTGAAGGATAAGACTAACGTACCAATCTTTTGGACCATCCCATGATTTGTCATTTTTTACTATTAGATTTTAAAAAATTCAATCAACAATGTAGAATGATTTAAGATAAAACATATATATATATATATATATATATATATATATATATATATATATTTATCAAGTAATTAAATACATTTTTGAAGTTACAAGATCAACCCATAATGAAAAAGGTCTGCTGAAAAATTCATGGAATGTTAAGGGCTTGTTTAGTTTGAGTTTTTAGTTTTGAGTTTTTCATTTTTAGTTTTTCAGTTTTTCAGATTTTGTGAATAAAAGATTGAAAATTCTGAAAACTCAGATTCCATTTTCATTTTTCGTTTCCAATTTTAAGGATTTCCTTATACAATCTTGAAAATTGAAAGTGGAAACTGAAACCAAAAAACCCTAACCCGTTCCCATTTTTTATGTCGAGCTACCTTCATTGATGGAGATGGCGGCAATGATAGAGCTGATGAAGAAGCAATCCCGCAAGTTCTAACCTGCTATGGGTGCTGAAAGCATTTTTTATAAGGTTCGAGCCCCAAGTTTCAACCACAATTAGGGCGATTACATTGATATTTGTTTGCAACAGGGACATAAGCATATGGGTCATTTTCACGCCACATAGGGCCTTAGCCTTCGCTATACAAAGTGGAAATAACCAAGGATCTCATAACCATCCACTTGGATCCAATCAAAGTGGTTGACTAGTTGCAGGTTCACAGTGGCATGGTTTGCCATGGAAATGGAGGGCCATGGAAGAAGGACTTCAAGGAAGTTCTTTTACCATTTCATATGCGGTTGAAATTGTTAGGAGATAAAAATGATTCACATTTTCTTACATGAAAAATTAGAAGAAAATGATGCTCTCCAGAGAAAGAGATCTCAAATGATTTTGGTAAGCCACTATAGTGAAATGAGGAGTTGTGACCAGTGAAGGTGATGGGTGACAGCGGAAGAGTGGTTGAAGAGAAGGGGAAATAAACTAATAAAAGGATAATTTAGTAATTTAATATTAAACATTAAAGGACCATATGATGTTACAAAACATATGAGGACCAACTTAACAGCCACTTGTTTCTTGTGTATCTACACAAAATGTAACACCTTTCCAAGTACAACATAATCCTTAAGTTATGACATTAGACTTGGGAGTTGTTACTTATAAATTAGCATACATTGCTTAAGTATCTACAACATATTCGAGTGAGTTGTGCAGTAACTATTTTGTAGTTCTACTTAAATATATAAAAAGAAAACAGAGAGTTAGAGATACATATTCGAATACATGAAAAACTCTTGTATGAGCCTTAATATACATATGTTTTCTTAAACATTTACACGTATATATAACAAAAAGAAAACTGATAGTGGTCTTCGGTCATCGGGCTATTATAAATTAGGCACTTCCATAATAGCAACTTCATTGTTCTCTTGAGTAATCTGGAGACGACGGAAACACAAATATAGGGTGAGAATTTATGAAATTCTTAGTAGGGTATCCCCATATATACACAACAATCAATGACATCATCATCATCCTAGCTTCTTCGGTTTATAAAAAAAATGTGATCATGCATTAATATAATAAAGGTTTATTTTAAAGTTCAAAATCATCCTTTCAAAGTAGGTTTCTTTTAAAATTCAATCACTTAATTCACATATATCATAGCATTCAAACTCATAGTAAATCATTATAATCAAATAATTCAGAATAATATAAGTATGTATATTATAAATGCAATGGCTTTTTTCACTTTCATAATTAAATTCATTTACTTTCCTTTACTTTGATATCTTTCTCAATTTCATGTGCCCTTGACATAAGTGGTCTTGCCCACTCTAGGTAATAGACTACTTATCAAGACTAAACTCATTCTTATATATGATTATTGGATTTACTTTCTCCAACTATCACACAATACTTTTTCTAGCTAGGTTTACTTTCCTTGACTCAGTGTTCGAAGGAGATCTCATAAGTGGTCAGGTTCACTCTCCCTCGAGATTTAGGATTTATAAGTGGCTAGGTTTACTCCCCTTGGCTATTTAATCTTTATAAGTGGTTAGGTTCACTCCTCTTGATGATTTAATTTTTATAAGTGGCTAGGTTCATTCTCTCTGGTGATTTAATCTATTATTTATTTTGAAATACTTTGACAACTCATGTTTCATGCTACATATCATATGCACAAGCATCATAATCATATATACATAGCATCAACAACTAAATTGCATAGTGTACAAGACACAAAATCATTAGCATATTCCTCATAATCATAATTTAGTTCATACAACACATGCCTGGAATTTTAGTCTTATAGAAAATTTTGATTAATTAATCAAACATTACTAAAATAGGGTGACATAATTCACAAAGATACTTCAACATGTTTACATTAATCTGTAAAAATTTGACTCAAAAAAGAGTTTCTTGCTATGTTAAAAAATTTATACAAAATTAGTGTCCAGAATCTACTCGGGTAAGAAATCAGTTAAAATCTATAAATTTTCAAAAATAGAAAATAAGTCTAAAAATCTCTGAAAAAATTAGGGATATACTTCAAGATGTTTATATAAAAGTTTCAACTTTTCCATCATTTGATAGGATTAAAAAATAGATATATTCAGTGGTTAGAAATAGGTAGTCCTCTATAGAATAGAGTTCAGTCATGGTTTCAAAATTTTGAAAAATAGTAAATGTTCACTAATGAACATAGAAAAATTCATAACGATAGTTCCAAATAGCTTCAACACAAAAAAAAAAAATCCAGCTCAAAATTATGTCTCCAAGTGTGTTTTAAAAATCACACAAGCTTACTGCTAGACTCAAAATCTAAGTTTTTAGCATGCTAAACCAAAATATAATTTTATCAAAGAAGTTTTCTAACAACATATACTACCCCAATCATGCATGTTTATCAATATTTAGGCTCTAAACTATAATAACAAAACCAAACTCTAGCATTTTTCTTCATAAAATTCCAAAAACACAATTATTGGGAAAAAGTTTTCAAAAAATCCCTATACTTAGCTAGCAAGCTTCTTCAGTTGTAATGATTTCTCCAAGTGTTCTTTTACCCAAATGCAATCAAGACTAGCCAAATCCTCCCTTTAACAAGTGAGGTAGTGGTTCCTCTTTGATTTGTGAGGTGAGATGAGAATTTTCTAAGTTGGATATGAAGGTTTCAAGAGGTGGCTTTGGTTTTGTATCTAGGGTTTTGATGTTTGGAGATGTAGAATGGAGTTTTTTGAGTTTGATCACTTAGGTTTTTGTATTTTTTGAAACATGGAGGCTGCAAAGGGAGAGATGGTTGAAAATATGGAGAGAGAGAGAAAGAGAGAGAGAGTAAGTGAGTGAGAAAAATGAATGATGAAGTTAATTTTATAGATATGTAAAGTTAATTTAATAAAGATGTAATTTTTTTGTAATGAAAAATTAAAATAGAATTTATGTGGTTATGGTTTGATCTTGATAACGTTGGATAATGTGGCTATCTTCTTTGCCATGCACTTGTCAAGAAACTTACTTTCTAAGCTTCATGAGTACAAGAAACCATGTGTTGAAATTTTATAGAATGGATGAGATATTGGCCATGGGTGAAATTAAAATTAATAAAAAAACCAAGATTAAAACTTGTTTGCCAAGTTTTAATCCATACCATCCACTTGGCAAGATGTGGTTGGTGGGGTTACTTGGCTACCAAGTTTCTTTTGTGGTGTTATAAACTAAACATCGAAACTTTATTGAATGGGTAAAAGTTCATTTGGCCTTGGTTCTAGAGTTACTATTTATCTAGGGGCCTGAAAAATTACTATTCATGCCAAGCCTAGAAATTTTTTTCTACTCATTGTTGGGTTGCCCTCATCATCGCTAAGTCTTCACAAAATGTTGAAATTTTCATTAATAAAATTCAAAATAATTTTTGAATAAATTATGGGTGCTACACAAAGTCTATTCAAAATTGGTTATCATGACGATAACATATCATTTTTACTCAATCATCTAGTCACCGAACAATTTGAATGAATTAAACCTAAGTGGTGTATATTTTATTGTTCCAATTTCCTTTATTTTAATTTGTTGAATTGCAGATATCATGTTTCTATTTTCACACATGTAAAGCATATCTTTACCCAAATTACACAGACATTTTCTTTTCCTTTCATTTCATTTCATTTTTCAGCTCTATATTTTCTTGTACTAAATTTTATGTAACTTAGGTTTTGTAGATTTAGTCATTTAGCACGGATTTCATTATGATAGCAAAACTATTTCAACACTAGTTATTTTCATTCACAAAACTCAAATCTAAAATTTTTACTTATGAAAATTAGTTACAAATCACTTGAACCAATTAACCATACTTTATTAGCCACTTCATTAGGCGAAAGGTAGCATGGGTGAGAACCAAGTGCTTAACATATTATTGTAATTTGTAAAGTCAACTCAAACTATAAACATAACAACATTGTAATAATAATTGTAGACCAAGGAGAAATTCTTAATTGTATGTTTATGAAAATTTTTGTTTTTTATTTCTCAGAATATCCCCTTATCTCAACAAGTAAAAAACTAATCTCCCAAGGTCAAGTTAAGTACCAAAGCCGGGATCTCTCAATAATATTTTTAATAACACATGAATCTTGGGATCAAATTTAGGATCCTATGCTTAATAGAACTAACCCCTTCTATCTGGATCAACACTTTTCAAGAACATCTACAACTATTCATTTAATTTATAACATTTAAAAGTTATATTAAAAACCTAAAATGAGTACTTGTACATGCTTATGGGTACATATTAAGGCTTGGTTTAGTATTGATGTAACTCTCAAAGACTGACCTCTTTGAACTCTTAAAAACGAATCACCAATCATTCGAAGTCAAGCATCTATACCTTTCAATACTTTCATATCATACTCATAATTAAAAGAAAAGAAGACAATAAGTAAATAAAAGCAATTTCAATGCAATCAACAAGCATAACAATAAGCAATATTCAAGTTTCATCTAGCACCTCATGACAAGCTGCGAATCTATTTTACATGTATACTGTAACATCCTCCCAAATACAACCCCATCCTTAAGTTATGACGTCGTACTAGAGTTGTTACTAATTAATTAACGGACCTTTCTTAATTATATATAGTAAGAATCAATCGAATCGTGTAGTAACTAACTTGTGGTTCTATCAAAATATATAGCAAGGAAACAAAGTATTTATTTAGTACAAGTCAAGTACAAAAGGAAGCTCTTCTATGAGCTTTAGTACATATCTTCTTTACTACATTTATAGACACATATATACATCTAGGTATAACAGATACGAGTCTCCACTACTAAGCTACAGGAATTCCAATTCAGTTTTCTTATAGGCTTCACTGTTCTCCTGGAATAACCTGGAGACGACACGGAAACAAACACATAGGGGTGAGAATTCAAAAATTCTAGGAGGGCATCCCCAAAACATATAATGACACTTATGATACCAGCCACTTTGGTTTATTAATAAAATTGTGAGCATGCAACACACATCAAAGGTTTATTTTTAAGTTCAAAAGTCATTTTTCCAAAGTGGGTTTCTTTTAATACTCACTCACTCAGCATGCATATGTAATACTACTCAATATCATAATAATTCATTTTTTCAACTTTGCGTGCCTTGGTACATCGAAGGGGACCTTCCGTGCCCTTTTTGGACTAAAAGGGACCTCTCCCATGCCCTTTATACATTCAGGGGACCTTCCCATGCCCTTTACAGACTAGAGGGGACCTTCGCATGCCCTTTTTGGACTAAAGGGGGCTTATTCTTCACTTGATACATACATCAACCTCAAGCTCACTTTACTACATACATTAGCATAGTTTCTGAATTTCATAATGTTTCAAACATATATACAGTAAATCACAAGTGATTCCCAGTCACTCCTCATAAACCAATCGTTAATGTCACTAACATGCATTCATATGCATCATACTTGAACTAAAGTTCATTTGACTCCTAAATTAAGAGTTTAATTCATTTCCAGGACAAAGACAGCATTTGGCAGAATTCAGGCTTACGGAGAATGATTTAGTTCACAAATCAAACAATCAATTTAAAGGCTGTGAAAATTCCTTGAGATACCCCAATATGTCCACAAAGCTCCATAAAAATTTCAAGAAAAACAGAGCTCTCTAACTCCTTCAATAAATTGTACAAATTTAGTGGTCAGGTGCCACCAATTCACAGCTCAGACCAGAGTTATCATAATTTTTAACCCTAGAAAATGATTGAATCAATGAACAATAAAATTTACAGATATACTTCAACATGTTATTAACTTCTTGTAAAAATTTCAAGGGCTAGTTCAATCATTTTCTATGGTAATAAAATCAGAAAAGTTTATTGCTTCAGTTTCAACAACCAAGACAGCATTAGTCACATTTTGGTTCTTGATTTTTTTGATGCAGTAAACTTTAAAATCAACACCCAAGAAAATTCATATAGTTATTTTAAGATGTTAAATACAACATATAATTTTTATAGCTCATAAAATTACCCACAACTATACCATAAAATTCGTGCATATTTACTGCTTCAGGACAACTAGGAATCCAGCCTAGTCCCAATTTCCTTTAAAAATTTTTAACCCCATCCAAACACACCACCAAAATTCACACATCAATATCAACATATTATACAGCAATACAACCAGAAATTTCGGACCTAGGTCATGCCAAAACAGATCATAAAAATTTGACAAGAAAATGCAGCAAAAACCCTACTTTGAGTAACCTATTAGCTCCTTGGCTTCAAGATTAACCAAGCTTGCTTCCTTCTCCTCCAAAGCTCCCAATCCAACTTCAAACCCCTCTGATATCAGTGAGGTATGAGGTACAAGATAAGGTTTTGATAAGGAATAAAAATTTTATTAGATTGGTAGAGAATTAGGTGTAGAACAAGTTTAATGAAGAACTTTTGATGTTTCAACAACTCTAGGCTAGTATTTTTGGGCTTGGAACTCAATAACAAGCTCTTGAGGACAACAATGGTGGCTGGTCTCTTCTCTTTGTCTTGCTGGCCGAATTTGATGGTGTCTTGGAGAAGAAAATGTGACTTGGCTCTTGTATTTAATGCTTTGAAGATATTATGTAAAATAAATCATCATTTATGTGTTGAAGAAAAATGGGTGGCTAAGATTAAATCTTGGATTCCAAGATTAAATCTTGGCCTTCCACATGTCCTAAAAGGATAAGCTTTGACCATTTGTAGTGACTAAAAATATCTTTCATGTTAAAATCGCATATTTAAATTTTACCTAACGGGTAAACACCGTACTCGATTGAACCGATATTGCCCGAAAATTAATTTTAAGTATAAAATTATCATTCCCACCTATTTCTAACCTTATTCCCATGTTTTCCTAATTTCGGGCACCTTCTGGCTCGAATCTAGGGTTTCAGCGTCGAGATAGTGGGGCCCGTAGGGTTACTATTTAGCCTGGCCCGAAATTTTTTTTTTAAATGTTCGTTGGGCCACCCTCATTTGCTAAACTGTTATATTTTTAAAATTATGACTACTAAATTTTAAATTAATTTTTAAATAAATTTTAGGGTGTTACATTACCACCCACCTTAAAAAGAATTTTGCCCACAAAATTCATTTGAAAACAATCCCAAAATACAATTCTCATAAATCAAACAAGAAATTCACACATAGGCAAACAAAAGGGAACAATTGAATCCTAAACGTTCCTACCTTAGGTCGAATTCTTGGGTGGTGACATCCCTTCAGCATTTATGGTGAAGACCCTCCGTTGTTGTGACTTTGTAGTTGGCTTTGAATTTCTACTTGGACATTCTCTCATTATGTGTCCTGGCTTTCCATGATAGCATACGTTCTGCCAGCCAAGCAAGGTCTCCTCCATGGTTCTTCCCACATTTTGCACAATCTTGGCTCGTGGTTGACCATTGTTGTTTATCCTTATGTAGTCTTGATTGAAACGACTTCTTCAAAGGCAGGTCATCCTCATAGTCTTGGTCTTCAAGGGCCAAGTCTTTTATTAGAAGTTTCTTTAGCAGATTAGCGGTTGCTAACTTCTTATTGGAGTCCTCTCACGACGGCACTTGTTTACCAATGTTGCATAATCTCGGATCTCTAAGAGTCCCACTAGCTTCAATGTCTTCACGTAATCCTCCTTCATACTTCACGCACTTCTAAGCTTCATTAGGATTACTGATAGATAGTGGAAAATTTGCAAAGCTCTTCAAACTTGGCTGTGCACTCGCTACACTCATGGACACTTGCTTGAGTGCCATGAACCCCAACTCCTTTGCATTTCTCAGAAGCAGGAAAATACTTGTGATAAAAAGCCTCCTTAAATAATTCCCATGTAACTTCAGTCTGAGAAGCTTCGAATAACCCCTTGGTGCTAACCCACCATAATTCTATCCGCTTCTAGCATGTAAGTAGCAAAGGCCACTTTTGGATCTCTGTACAAGGAAGAACTAAGAAAGTCTTCTCCATGGCCTTAATCCATTCTTCTGCCTTGTAGGGATTGAAGGCTCCGAAATGGCGGGGGTTCGCTTTCCAAAACTCTAACTTCTGGTATTCCACATCCACTTCTACTCAGGATTCCCAACGGATTTCCTTCGGCATGTCAATCCAACCTTTCCATCATCTTGTTGGTGACTACAGCTTGTTCTCTCATAGCCGCTGCCATCATGAAAGGTGTCCATCATTTTGGCATTATTTCCTTTCCCTTCCTAGTTTGCCGATTTGAAGTCATCGATTCCTGTCACACCAAACAAGAATTTTTGAGTTGATTAGGCTCAATACCAAACTAAGTGTGACAGCAATCCACAACATTCCAAAATTAGCAGTCATACACATATATAAAATTATAATGCATGACATTTACTAAGGAAGCATAGCCAGTCCATTCCTCAAGGTCCTATTAGGATGAACTCTTATACCATAATGTAACATCCTCCCAAGTACAACCCTATCCTTAAGTTATGACGTCGTACTCGAGAGTTATTACTCATTAATTAGCGGACCTTTCTTAATTATCTATAGCAAGAATCAATCGAATCGTGTAGTAACTAACTCATAGTTCTATCAAAATATATAGCAAGGAAACAAAGTATTTATTTAGTACAAGTCAAGTACAAAAGGAAGCTCTTCTATGAGCTTTAGTACATATCTGTTCTTTACTATATTTATAGACACATATACACATCTAGGTACAACAGATACGAGTCTCCACTACTAAGCTACAGGAATTCCAATTCAGTCTTCTTTGTAGGGCTTCACCGTCTCTAGGAATAACCTGGAGACGACACAAAACAAACACATAAGGGTGAGAATTCAAAAATTCTAGGTAGGGCATCCCCAAAACATATAATGACACTCATGTCATCGTTATCATCCCAGTCACTTCGGTTTATTAATAAAATTGTGAGCATGCAACACACATCAAAGATTTATTTTTAAGTTCAAAAGTCATTTTTCCGAAGTGGGTTTATTTTAATACTCACTCACTCAGCATGCATATGTCATACTACTCAATATCATAATAATTCATTTTTTCAACTTTGCGTGCCCTTGGTACATCAAAGGGGACCTTTCCGTGCCCTTTCTAGACTAAAGGGGACCTCTCCGTGCCCTTTATACATTCAGGGACCTCCCGTGCCTTTACACATTCAGGGGACCTTTCCCATGCCCTTTACAGCTAGGGGACCTTTGTACCCTTTTTGGACTAAAGGGGGCTTATTCTTCACTTGATACATACATCAACCTCAAGCTCACTTTACTACATACATTAGCATAGTTTCTAAATTTCATAATGTTTCAAACATATATACAGTAAATCACAAGTGATTCCCAGTCACTCCTCATAAACCAATCATTAATGTCACTAACATGCATTCATATGCATCATACTTGAACTAAAGTTCATTTGACTCCTAAATCAAGAGTTTAATTCATTTCCAGGTACAAAGACAGCATTTGGCAGAATTCAGGCTTACGGAGAATGATTTAGTTCACAAATCAAACAATCAATTTAAAGGCTGTGAAAATTCCTTGAGATACCCAATATGTCCACAAGGCTCCATAAAAATTTCAAGACAAACAGAGCTCTCTAACTCCTTCAATAAATTGTACAAATTCAGTGGTCAGGGGCCACCAATTCACAGCTTAGAACCAGAGTTATCATAATTTTTAACCCTAGCAAATGATTGAATCAATGCATAATAAAATTTAAAGATATACTTAAACATGTTATTAACTTCTTGTAAAAATTTCAAGGGCTAGTTCAATCATTTTCTATGGTAATAAAATCGGACAAGTTTATTGCTTCAGTTTCAACAACCAAGATAGCATTAGTCATATTTCGGTTCTTGATTTTTTTGATGCAGTAAATTTAAAATCAACACCCAAGAAAATTCATATAGTTAGTTTAAGATGTTAAATACAACATATAATTTTTATAGCTCATGAAATTACCCACAACTATACCATAAAATTCGTGCATATTTACTACTTCAGGAAAACTAGGAATCTAAGCCTAGTCCCAATTTCCTTTAAGAAAAACCCTTTTTTAACCCCATCCAAACACACCACCAAAATTCACACATCAATATCAACATATTATCCAGAAATTCAACCAGAAATTTCAGACCTAGGTCATGCCAAAACAGATCATAAAGGCAACAAAAACCCTACTTTGAGTAACCTATTAGCTCATTGGCTTCAAGATTAACCAAGCTTGCTTCCTTCTCCTCCAAAGCTCCCAATCCTACTTCAAACCCCTCTGATATCAGTGAGGTATGAGGTACAAGACAAGGTTTTGATAAGGAATAAAAATTTTGTTCGGTTAGATTGATAGAGAATTAGGTGTAGAACAAGTTTAATGAAGAACTTTTGATGTTTCAACAACTCTAGGCTAGTATTTTTGGGCTTGGAACTCAAGAACAAGCTCTTGAGGACAACAATGGTGGCTGGTCTCTTCTCTTTCTCTTGCTGGCTTAATTTGATGGTGTCTTGGACAAGAAAATGTGACTTGGCTCTTGTATTTAATACTTTGAAGATATTATGTAAAGTAAATCATCATTTATGTGTTAAAGCAAAATGGATGGCTAAGATTAAATCTTGGATTCCAAGATTAAATTTTGGCCTTCCACATGTCCTAAAAGGATAAGCTTTGACCATTTGTGGTCACTAAAAATCTCTTTCGTGTAAAATCGCACATCGAAATTTTACCGAATGGGTAAACACATACCTGATTAAATCTAATATAGAAAATTAATTTTAAGTATAAAATTATCATTCCCACCTATTTCTAACCTTATTCCCATGTTTTCCTAATTTCAGGCACCTCTGGGGCCCGAATCTAAGGTTTCAGCGTCTCAGCGGGCCCATAGGCCCGCCCGAGGGTTACTATTCACCCCGCCTGAATTTTTTTTTTAAATGTTTGTTGGGCCACCCTCATCATTGCTAAACTATTATATTTTTAAAATTATGACTACTAAAGTTTAAATTAATTTTTAAATAAATTTCAGGGTGTTACATACACTACACTCATAGCATGCAAAATCTCAATTTAAAAACAGAAATCATAAATATTACAAGCTTCACAGATGACATAGAAAAGAAGCAAGATTTTTAAAAATGAATGAGAATGAAGAGAATAGCTTAAAATTGAGGTGTGAAAAAGAAAAAAGCTATGACTGTCAAGATATGACATGCACAACAAGAATCATAAGGAAAACCGAGACACGAAGGACCAATCAACATTCCTATAGGTCTTTGGTAGTATCACAATCTAGGGAAATATGTGCGCTTTCATTTATACAATTGTAAGCCTACTAAAGAACATTTGTTCCATAAATCACAAGGAAACCTAAATCTCTAATACCAACTTTGTCATGACCCAACTTAGGTCATGACCACACATAGAGAACACCTTCCCAGCAAGCCTCAAAACACACAAGTTCCTAGGAAAACGGATAAAGTTTTCTCTTTTCTGGGACATTTCCCAAACAAAAATTCAACCTGCAATATCCCCCAAGTAAAACCACAACACTTGGGCATCAAACCTTCTCAGAATGCGCCTTCTAGAATATAACAATATCTTAGTACAAACCAACATGAATTAACCACAATCCAGATTAATAGTCCAACCATAATACCAAATTAAGTTTATAAATCCTTTCTATAACATAAGATATAGTTAAGTAATAAATTCTCAAACATAAGCATAACCTAAGTCCAAAGACCCTGCCTGTGACATATGGAGCAACTGACATACTAAAAGATACTATTTTAAAAAGGATCTCAATGATAAAAGAATGTCTTCTCAAGAAGGCTCACCATTTTACATCGATTAACAACTAAGTTGGAAGAACAAAACCGGTACTAGCACCTATATCTAGAAAAAAAATGAAGGACAACGGGGTGAGTTTTGCAACTCAGGAAAAGATAGGATATCCATAGTTTACTACATGCAAGCATAAACAATATAAATATAATAACATATATGTACTCATAAGAATATGATTTTAATCATAATATGAGATTTCTTGAAAACATAACATTATATAATCACATAAAACCAATAAGGAGTTATCCAAAGCAGATCAATAGCATGTCTAGACATGACCCAAGATCATATGTGGGTTAGCACCACACTTGCTAATTGGAGTTGGCCCATAGGCATATACAAGTCTGACATGACAAAAGTCATGTGCGAGTTAGCACCTCATCTGCTAACTGAGTTAGCCCATAGCCAAATACAAGTCCAAACATGACAAAAAGGTCATGTGTATTAACACAACACCTGCTAATTGAAGTTGGCCCATAGCCAACTACAAGTCTAGACATAGCTACAGTTATGTGAGGTTAGCACCCACTTGCTAACTGTTTCATGGTGTACAAAGGCTAATGTCCTAGTTGGCTAAAGTTTCTACTTAGGTTCACTCCCAAAATGTTTTCAATCACAAAATCCAATTTCAATCTTATAGTTTTATAATTCTTGTTTTAATATCATAATTATAGACTTAATAGTTCTCATAAATACAATCATTGGTGTTTTCAACATGATTCCAATTTCTGATTGAAGGCCAAAATTAGTCGTATGCAAACTTCACCATTTCAAACTAAGAACTCTTCTCTTTTACTTTCTTCGTTTATTTTGTTTTTCAAATCATAGTCTAACAATAACTCCACAACTTGACATAATTCAAATACATATATAATATCTTATAAACAAACACAAGAACTTTGAAATCTTCACACTTCATTTCATAAACAATTTTCAATTCAAATTCATAATTTGTCAACTAACTCCATAACTATTTATGAATAAAATCCACTAAGTAAATATAAAACATTTTAATAGCATATTTATAATTAAAATTTGGTATGCAAAAAGTAAATTATAGATATACTATCTACTCACAAATGGTTCCCAAGAACCAAAGATCAATTCTCGAGTGCCTCCAATTCAATGGTTGTTGTTCAATTACGCAAAGACTCTAGGAGCAAAACAAATAGAATATATGTAAGCTAACAATGGCAAAAATTTCAGAATCTAGCTTATTAACATAAAATTCCCAAATCTCATAACCTAAGGTTCCAAAGAACCACAATATACAAATAGAGACACAAATAAAGCTCAATAAGATCAAAAGAACAAGATGAAAGCTTACCCATTGCTCTAAGAAAAAGATTAGAGGGAGTGAATGCATCAAATCTCACGATTGCAACTAACTTTCTTCCAAGAGAAAGAGGGATCGCGACCACCACAAAGGGAGAGAAAAGTACGAGGGCGGAAGAAAGGGAGGGTTGCTCATCGTTGGTAGTGACATTACAACAGAGAGGTGGTGGTGGCAATGCGTGAGAAGGGGAGATGGAAGAAGAACAGAGAGAAAATGGAGGGGCTTTCCATTTTGTGAAAGAAGAAATAAAGGTAGGGGAAGGGAAAAGGAAATAAAAAGGAAATGAGGAAAGGAAAGGAAAAAAATGTGGATTCCACCTACTAAATATTATACCTACAAATATTTACCTAACTTAGCCAATACCAAACATAGATCCATTTATTTTATTTTTCAATACTAACAATTATTTTAAAGACAAACAAAGATTACATTTTTGGATTATCACATTCTCTCCCTCTAAAAGAATTCGGTCCCGAATTCAAAATTAGAACTACTCTCTAACATTAGTAGGTAGGTGTGTCTAACACACTCTGTCTTTCCTGAACATTAATGGACATGAATCACATCACTTATTTCTCTAACACTGCTGCCATCCATGTGGGTCATATCGTAATCATAGGGGTGATGACTTTATGGACCTTCAACTTAGAATCTATGCTGCACTCTATTCAGTTTCATAATGTCAAACTCAAGATATAGATCAAAGCTACATTGCATTCTAAACACCCAATGATTGAGAATCAAGGAAAGAACCTCACTTATTTCACATCAATATATATATAAAAATAGAGAGAGAGAGAGAGAGAGAGAGAGAGAGAGAGAGCTCAAAGGATGCAACTATAGACTAGAAAAGACAATTTCAATTGGAGCTAATAAAATTGAAGTATGTTTCCTAAACCAAAATAGGGGAAACCCTTTTTCTAATGCTACTTTAGTGGAAGATACTTCAAGTATGGAACTACTAGTTTATATTGAGTGTTGATGGGACCTTAATATTGATCCTTGCTTTAAATTTTTTTTTTTTTGAGCCAACGGGGAGGCAAATAACTATTAGAAAACATGTTTCAATATCACAAGATATTCAAGTCATAATTTAAATGGAAATTGAGGTATATTAATACATAGTGGCCGAAGCCACTTAGATTCTTTGGTAAAATCCACTTGTAAAACATTTTCAAGAAAACAAACTTTAATGGTAAAAGAATAAAGAACTTAAACCAAGTATCCTTTAGCATATTTGAATCATATAAACTAATATATTAAATCATAGAATCATAAAAAGTAAAGCAACATTTACATACTTACAATGATCGAATGCATATAATAGATCAAAATGGTCCTATTTGACTTCAACCTCCTTAACCACATGTTCAAAGATGTGTCACATATCACTACAATGTATTAAGCTCAAAATTAACTCTTAAACATCATCAATCAAGTAAGAATAAAAAGGATAAGTTGCCATCCAAAACAGGGTAGCCCATGTGATAAAATCTTTATGCTTGTTTTCAGCTCTCTAATTCACATAATCAAACGTATAAGCATGCCATATCAAAATATAGACTATATAGCTTCATTAAATCAATTATGTGTGATTGAAATCCATGCAAAACATGTTGGAATATTGGGAATAAAACTATGCAGCATAATTTTGTGCAAAGATTCATGCCTTCTAACATGTAAGATTCACATATGAGCACATGTCCTAAATCTCTAGGTTTCAAGACTTTAACTTATCATTTCTTTTTTTTTTATACCTTTAAATATAAATCAATTTTATTGAAAGAACCATGCTCACAATAATGTTTGTCTAAAACCAAAAATCAATAAACTTGGCCCTCCCAACAAAATCAACAAACAGGTTAGCAATGCCCTTACATTCAAACGAGAAAAAAAGAGAAAAAAAAATAGTAATCACCAAACAGCAAAAAAAAAAAAAAAATACTTAATTAATATTTTTCTCAAAATAATAATTTTTTCACAAGGCACTATTTCCATAACAGGTCATATGCTACTTAGCTCCACAACTCATGGTATGCACCATAGAAAGCATGAACTAAATTTTGGCTATGAAAATAGGCCAACCAATCAAAAGATGACAATTGAATTTTTTTGACAATAGATTTCAGTGAAGTTAAAAAAAGATGTTGACATCTTGCCATTATAAGTTGAACATATTATGCTAAAGCATGAGCTAGTTTATCAATATATTTAATTTGGTTTGTGTTCTGCAAACAAACAAAATATATGTAAAGTTATATCGTTGTTCTAAAAATGAGAGTGCAATCATGGATGGTTGCCAAGTCATGAAAACATGAACTATTAGGCTGCCCACTATTTTGTTATCATAGAAGTATAGCATAGTGAATGTCCAGCAAGCTAAGAATTTTGATTACTTAAGAAAAAAAAATAAACGCAAATAGTAAGAAGTAGCACATGGACATATAAGTGAAATATATTGAAAAGGTCATGAATAAGATAATCTTGGTGAATAATACAGATAATAAATAAACAAATCCATTAGAAAGCTCAGGTGGCTACTTGAAGTGTAATGCAATTGAATGAAATTCATGGGTGATAATGACATGATTTCAACAACATATGTTAGTGCAAACTACAAACTAGATAAAAGCATCAACCTACTAGTCCATCATTGGGTGGAGCTCTTCCAATTTCTAGTCTGATAAGCCACAACACCTCTAAATTCTAAGCAACAAAACCATATACCAAGAATGAAAAAAATTCCTGTCCAAATTCATATACATTTCAACCAAACATAAGCATGGTGAACTAAAAGTGTAGACCCAATAACTCTTGGATCCAATAACTTGGTATTAAGTAGCTACCACTCCCAATTACTCACTTGCTAAAAGCTAAGCATAAAATGCAATAGATGACCAACACTTGATTGTCAGGAATATTTGAATTTGATATCACTAACTATGATTGGAGCAAATGTAACACCCTAACTTTCACCTAATACGCTCAAGTCGCATTCGGCTAATTATTAGCGGTTACGTCTTCGTTTCAGAACTTGACTTGGCTTTCTTTAAAATACAAGCACTGAAAATATGGCTAAATTTTTCTTTTTGAATTTAAGATTTAAAATGCGAGCCGCGCATGCGCATAGAGACCGATTATTAAACGGAAAACATAACAACCAATATACGTCATCATAACAACCATAGAATAATCATAACATAAATTATAGTAGTATATCATAATCATAACATAACAATGATCTCCTTATAAATATAAGCACATCTAGGGTTATCAATTACACCAAATAACTTTTAACTAATGCAAAACAAGGTATTAGCAAAGCTAAACTGGTCTTCATGCTTCCACGCCCTCTGACCTGTCTAGGTGACGTGATTCCTACGCCCGCGCCTCAACGTAGATCACGAACGATCGCATCATCCCGCTGGTGGCAACATGGGAAAGAGGAAAGGGGGTGAGAAACTTATTCAAGGTTCTCAGTAGGCTTCCCGACTCTAACACAAGTGTCATCGTCGTCGCCCAAGCCACTTCGGTTTCGTTATAAAAGAGGTATACATGCATAAGTTCAATTTTAGTTTCTCAAATCCTATTATCCAAAGTGGGTTCCTTTTAGCATGAGTCTTGATGGTATGAATGCAGCATATATTTTATGTATGCATGGCAATACTTGAGCATGACAGTACACGTAGATAACACATATCACTTAATCAAAGCATCAATGAAACATATGCATGTATGTCTTTTACTTTTTCATACTTGAACTCCGTGAGTTCCTTTCATAACATTTCCATTTTTCCTCCCTCATCATGGTCACCAAAATCCACCCAACATGTCGACCCTGGCAATTTTATCATGGTCACCAAACTCCTAATCACCTATCGCCTAGGAATGAGCTCATCCTAACTAGCCGTCGCTAGATTCATACGGGGTAAAAGAGGGGAATCATATTTCTCTTTGGATCACCCCGTACAACCCTTAACTCGGAAGTCATAATGGGATTATTTCCATTATCATATCTTTTATGGATGCAACATGAGCATACAACCTTAGAACCTCATATAACATATCCTTTATTCACATTTCATATTCTCATGCATTTTAAACGTGACATACCACATCATCACATCATCATGCCACATAACATTTCATACTTAAGATATTAACATAGTCACATCATTAAGAATATGCTCACTCGCCCTCATACTCACATCACACCTCCTATCTTATGGTGTCTTATGCTTCAGCCCTTGCGGGTCTTAAACTTATGTTCCAACTATCCTAATACCCATATTACATCTTTATTACACCTAAGAGATCATTACTTATATTTCTCACTAAGATTTAGGCTTACTAAAATTCCATACAGCATTATGCATTTTGGGCAGAAAATTATCTTATGATTATGGGTTTCTAGAATTTCCGTTTTAGACCCTTTTAAGATCCGTCTTCGCCTAAGGCTTTATAATTAACTCCTAAACCAATTATGAGGGATTTCCTACACATTTTCACTAATTATAAACCACTTTCTTTAGTTTTAAGCATGCTGGAACAGAATGCATATCTTGTGCATTTAAGTGTTCTAGAATTCTCATTTTTATCCTTCCAAGTTACTTATTCTTTTCTAACTTCTCTAAATCGATCCTTGCTTCACTCAAACATAATTTTACACATTTTAACACCTTAGAACAACATTTATACAGTAGCCAATCATGAAGGGCAGAACCGAAATCATAAGCCCATAAAATCACATAATCTCATGAATTAAAATGCATATAAGTTGCTAGTTTTCTCTTGGAATAATTCTAGGGATTCAAAACTCTTTTAGACTCAAATCCTTACATTAAAATCATGAAATTACACATGAGGTCAGTAGCTAAATTAACTTGTTCATAAAATAGATTTAAAGTATATAATTTATGCATAATGTTGCTTAGGTGCTCCTAAGCTTGGAAAAATTACAAAACATAAACTATGGACACTTGTGATTAGAGGAACTCATACTAAGTCCATCATCATCACCACAAGGCCGAAATGGCTTCTTAAGAATGCCAACATTTTCTTAAAAACCTTACATAGGATACTTGGGCAAGTCTTTGAGCTCTAGATCATTAAGGTGTTGACATAAACTTAAACATGCTATGCACCTCATTTTTATTCTTCATTAGAAAATAAAGTGAAGACATAAAGTAAACATGAGATGCACCTTTTTATTATCTTTGGAGTTTAAGTGATGGCATGGAATATAAACATGCTAGACAAGAAAGTAAACATGAGATGCAAGGTTCAATTCTTTATTTTAGTGCTCTAGGCCTCTTGAGGTGTTTACCCAAATCAACAATCAACTTTAAGGTTGAAATAGGTAGGCTTTGAGATTTATTAAGTGAGGATGCAATTCTTGTTTTAATCTTTAAGTTGTTTAGTGATGACATCAAAATAAACATGCTATGCAAAGCATAAAGTAAACATGAATGCATCTTATTTTATCTTAGCTAGAGCTCTTGCAAGACTTTAAAGGAACAAAACCTCAACCCATTATGTATCATAAGGCAAGCTTTAGAGTTCTTAGCACCTAGACTTCAAAGAAGTCTTAAGGTTTGAACTTCATCATCAAGCTTAAGAAAATGGACACAAAGTTCAACACTTTGTCTAAACAAAATACAAGAACTAAGTCATATTCTTTATTTTATTGCTCATGGGCTTCAATCTAGAGTAAAACTCTTAGAACGACCAACTTTAAGGTTGGCAAGGGTAAGCTTAGAGCTCTTTGAAAACATGTGATTAATTTTCTTTAACAAAACTTTTGTGATCTACTTTACATTTTTAGCAAACTTTGTTCAAACCAAGGCAAAGGAAACCGAAATCATTTAAGGAAGAAAAGGAAAGAACCGAAAATGAAACCAAGAAAAAGAAAGAAACACAAGCATGTATGGTCCAAGACCAAGTTGTTTCAAGCTTTAGAGGTTTCTCACATGACAACAACAAGTCATTATCTTGAAACCTCATCATCAAGCTCATGTTGTTTTCATAAAAGGCCTCTTGGCCGAAAATGAAAAGGAAAGAAAGAAAGGAGTTTGAACCAAGAGAAAACTAGAACTTTCTTTAAGGAAAACAAGCAAAACTTGAAAACAAAACCCCTACCTAAGGAAGTCTTGAAAGAAATGAAAGAAGCTTGTATTCTTGAAGAATGAGAAGACAAAATCTCCTCTTGATGGAAGTGATGATTTCGGCCAAGAAGGAAAACCAAGGAAGATGATTTTTCCTTGAGAAAGCAAGCTTGGAAATGGAAAGTTTAAGTGTTTGAGAGGTGGTTTGAGGTGAGGGAGTGGTGGTTCAAGGTTGTTTGTGGTGGTTTGTGGTGGTGGAAAGGTTTCTTTGATGGTGGAGGAAAAAGAACAAGATGAAGAGAAAGTTAGAAGAAAAGAGAAAATGCAAGAAAGCTTGAACTTGGCAAATGATCTAAAGTGTAACCAAGTTCTCTAAGGCTTGGTATTTATAGAAAAATGAAACATTGAGGCTGATTTGGGAGGAAGAGGGCTGACGGTTTTCATGCCAAAGGGAAGGAAAATATCTTCAAAAACTTGTCATTCAAAGGCATGGTTGAAAGCATGGCTAGGTATGGTTCAAAGTATGGCTTGAGGTATGGTCTTTGAGTGAAACAAAATCAACATGTGACACAAATGGAGAGCATGAATTCAGCCAACATTTCAGCCAAGGGGGAAAGGATGATTTGTTCATGTAATTGTGGTTTAAGGATGTGTTTAGGTGTTTCTTTGATTAAGGTTTTGATTAGGAGTTGTAAGAAAGTGTTTAGGTGAGGTAATTGGCTAATTAAGGTTGTCAAGACTTGATTAGGAGAGTGATCTTACTAGATTAACAATTTAAAATCATTCTTTTGGTCAAATGAGGTATGGCACAATTCCTTAATTTAAGGAATTGGAGAGAAAATACTATTCAAGATTCCATGACTAGGAATCTTGAATTAAAGAATGCAATTAGAGTTTATCTAAGCAATCTTAGGTTCTAATTAACCTTAATAAATTATTTTGACTCTAGATTAATTATCGAAATAAATTAATCTTCGATTAGAGCCTAATATTGCTTAGGTTTGCTTAATTGCGTCATTAGGCTCACTGTATACTGTTCTAGGGGCAAAATGGTAATTTTGCACTAAAACTCCGGGACCTTGGCCCAACTAAACATCAAAAACCACTTACAAACATCATTTAAAATCTTTTGGTAAAGTTGGGCTAACGGCACGTAAACGATGACAAACACCACATGGGCGTTTTGGTAATTTCACACGTCGAAACTCAAAAATGAGATTCTTCTCTCTATTACCACACACAACACATATAATCCCTTATTAACATCAAAACATCCCCTTGAGGATGGCGGACTGGCGATTCTCATTTTCCGGGTAAAATGACCTCAAGGGCATTTCGGTCATTTGTACACGGGAAAATAAACGTTACAACAAAAGACCTCAACATGGATCTTCTATCATAGATGCATTCCATTCCGTTATAGAACCATAAATATCCAAAATTGATCTCTAAGAAAACCTTTATGACCAAAACACATACAAGGAAAACAGGGGAATCCCATCAACCAATGATCAAGGGTCTATCACTTTACAACCAACACATCACAAATAAGCTTCATTTAGTTAATCACCAATTAATCAAAGGCAAGCATCTAAACCTTCCAACACTTTTACACTATACTCATAATTAAAAGAAAAGAAGACAATAGGTAAATAAAAGCAATTTCAATGCAATCAACAAGTATAACGGATAAGCAATATTCAAGTCTCATCTAGCACCTCGTGACAAACTCGAATCTATTCTACATGTACACCACACCCGTAGCATGCAAAATCTCAATTTAAAACAAATCATAAAATATTATAGACTTTACATATGACATAGAAAAGAAGCAACATTTTTAACAAGGAATGAGAATGAAAAGAATAGCTTAAAGCTGGGTGTGAAAAAGAAGAAGCTATGACTGTTGAAATATAACATGCACACCAAGAATCACAAGGAAAATGAGACACAAAAGACAAACCAACATTCCTACAGGTCTTTAGTAGTATCATAATTTGGGGAAACCTAAATCTGATACCAACTTTGTCACGACCCAACTTAGGCCATCGCCGATGCATGGAACACCTTCCCAAGCAAGCCTCAATACACACAAGTTCCTAGGAAAATGGACAAAATTTCCTCTTTTTCTGGGACATTCCCCAAACAAAAATTCAACCTGCAATATCCCCAAGTAAAATCATAGCACTTGGGCATCAAGCAATCTCAAAATGTTCCCTTATAGAATACAACAATATCTCAATATAGACCAACATGAATTAACCATAATCCAGATTAAAGTCAAACCGTCATACCAAATTAAGTTTATAAATCCTTTTTATAATATAATCTATATAGTTAATTAATAAAATCTCAAACATAAGCATAACCTAAGTCCAAGGACCCAACCTGTACATATGGAGCAATGACATACTAAAAGATACTATTTTAAAAAGGATCTTGATGATAAAAGAATGTCTTCTAAGAAGGCTCACCATTTTACATCGATTAACATCTAAGCCAGAAGAATAAAACTGATACTAGCACCTTATCTAAAAAAAATGAAGGACAACGGGTGAGTTTTGCAACTCAATAAGAGATACGATATCCATAGTTAATTACATGTAAGCATAAATAATATAAATATAATAACATATATATACTCATAAGAATATGATTTTAATCATAACATGAGATTTCTTGAAAACATAACTTTATGTAATCATATAAAACTAATAGGAGTTATTCGAAGTAGAACAATAGCATGTCCAGACATAACCTAAGATCGTGTGCGGGTTAGCACCTCACCTGCTAATGGAGTTGGTCTGTAGCCAAATACAAGTCTATACATGACAAAAAGGTCATGTGCGGGTTAGCACCACACCTGCTAACTAAATTAGCCCACAACCAAATACAAGTCCAGACATAGCTACAGCTATGTGGTTAGCACCACATCTGCTAACTGAAGTTAGCTCATAGCCAAATACAAGTCCAGACATAGCTAAAAACTATGTGCGGGTTAGCACATCATCTACTAGCTGGAGTTTCATGGTGCACCAAGGCTAACACCCCTATCGTTAGCTACAGTTCTACTTAGGTTCACTTCCAAAACATTTTCAATCACAAAATCCAATTTCAATCTTATTGTTTCATAATTATAGACTTAATAGTTTGTATAAATACAATCATTGGTGTTTCAACACGATTCCAATTTATGATCAAAGGCCAAAATCAGTCGTATGCAAACTTTCACCATTTCAAACTAAGAACTTTTCTCTTTTACTTTCTTCGTTTATTTTGTTTTCCAAATCATAGTCGAACAATGACTCCACAACTTGACATAATTCAAATACATATATAATATCTTATAAACAAACATAATAACTTTGAAACCTTCACACTTTATTTCATAATCAATTTTCAATTCAAATTCATAATTTCTCAACTAATTCCATGACTATTTGTTAATCAAATCCATTAAGTAAATATAAAACACTTTAATAGCATATTTATAATTAAAATTTGCTATCCAAAAGTAAAGTACAGATATACTACTCACAAATGGTTCCTAAGAACCAAAAATCAACTCTCGAGTGCCTCCAATTTAATGGTTGTTGTTCAATTGTGCTAAGACTCTAGGAACAAAACAAATAGAATATATGTGAGCTAACAATGGCAAACATTTCAGAATTTGGCTTATTAACATAAAATCCCCAAATCTCATAACCTAGGGTTCCAAAGAACAACAATATACTCATAGAGACACAAATAGAATTTAATAAGATCAAAAGAACAAGTTGAAAACTTACCCATTGAAGAAGAAGATTAGAGGGAGTGGATGCATCAAATCTCACGATTGCAACTAAATCTATTCCTAGGAAAGAGGGAATCATGACCACCACGGAGGGGAAAGAGAGAGCTAGAAGGGGGAGAAGAAGGGAGGGTGCTCGGTTGGCACTGGTGTTATAACAGGAGAGATGGTGGTGGCGATGCGGTGAGGGAGAATGGAGGAGGAAGGAGAACCAAGAGAGAAATGGAGGGGCTTTCCATCATGAAAGAAGATAGAAAGGTAGAGGAAGAGAAAAGGAAATAAAAAGGAAAGGAAAAAAAATGTGGGTTCCACCTACTAAATATTATACCTACAAATATATACCTGACTTAGCCAACATCAAACATAGATCCATTTATTTATTTTTCAATATTAACAATTATTTAAAAAATGAACAAAGATTAACTTTTTGGGTTATCACAAATTAGTTCTCATAAAGTCAGCTCTAAATAATCTATCTTTCTACTAGTTAGGACTATTCAAAATTTCGAAAGGGGTGGTGAAGAAAATAATATCACTTCAAACAAATTCTTTTGGGGTAAGCTGGAGGGTGTGAATTGGATGTCTCTAGTCAAATTGAGTAAAATTTAAAAGCTTAGGAAGTAAGGGGACTTGGTATGGGGGGTTTGGTGATAAGGAATTATGCATTACTATTTAAATGGTGGTGGATGTATAGAAAAGAAGATTGCCCACTATGGAAGAGTATAGTAGCATCTTGCAATGAGTTGAAATTACATGAGCCCTTAAATTTATAGAGGGTCAAGAATAGTTGTGATGCTTGGCTAGAAATTTGTGATGTAAATTTTCATATTAATGACCTCTTAAAGACTCTAGTAGGGGATCAGGACACAAATTAGGGAAAGTCATAGTGCTAGCTTTTAGAATGACATCTGGGTCCAAATAGGAGGTTAAGAGAATATTTTCCAGACTTACTCCTTGTTAGCGCAAAAGAAGTGCAAGGTGGGTGATTGTGGTTTTTGGGATGCGCTTGATTAGATTTGGAATTTCCAGTGGAGAAGGAACTTGTATAGCAGGGGATTAGATTTGTTACAGGATTTACATAATGTGCTTGACATGACCAAGTTGAAGAGATAGTCCCAGGAAAAGATAATATGGAAATTTCATAGGAATGAATTATTCTCCACCACATCAGTCTCACAAGCACTTAGTGTAGCGAAATAGTCATTAGAAGGAGTTAATAGTTATAGCTTTAGCAATTTTGTTTGGAAATGAGTGATGATACCAAGAATCAAGATTCTAACATGGTTTGTGATTGTAGATAGAGTGAATACTAGATTTAGATTGAGCATGGTGTAGATAGTTATGAATTGTACATTCTCCCTTAGTCATTGTTACCATGTAGAAAATAATAAGAGAAGGTGTTTATAGTTATGTCCCATGGAATTACTTTTATTTTTTGATTGCTATAGATCCTGTGAACACAATATATTGTAAGTTTTGACTTCAGGTACATAGATGATGGAAGAGTATAAAAGAGATGATACACATGGAGAAAGAGAAACCCATGGAGAGAGTGATACACATAGTTAGATTGGATGTTCACCTAAGTGAAAAGAAATTCACATAAGGAGTTTGATTGCTGGATAGTTTTCTTATTGTTGGTGGGTATTTGTTGGTTCTATTTTGCATGTGAAAACATCTTAAGGCAAGCACATAAGACAAGGCTAAAAGAGAAATATGTCAATTCCTGAGTGATGTGAGGTAGAAAACTGAGTGCAAAAGAGTGATGTACACTTGGTGAGGTTGCAAATAGAGTGACACATAAAAGAAAACACTAAAAGAAAGGAGTGGAGAGGGATACACTGTAAGGATCAACTAAATGCCCAAATCTATAAAATGTGCATATGTGGGTGTTGTGTGTGTATACTGAGTGTAATGTGTGTGGGTAGGTGAACTATGCATGAATGTGTATGTGCGTGTATGGGAGGGGGTGAATATATGTGAGTGTGTATGTGTATGGTGTGAATTGAATTTTGGATATGAGTAGGTGTAAAGCTAGTGCTAGTGGTTATTGAAGGAAACCATGGTAGGACTACTGCCAACAAGTGTATTGCCATCGTATAAGAGGACCTAATCGAAATTCCTGGAAAAGGTGTTATTGTGGTCTCATTAGCTTGCACTAGCTCGACCTTGATGGCCATGCCAAAGGGGTTGATCTAGTGTGAGGTTTTAAAACCACTAGAAAACATAGTTAGGGAGGTAAATGGGCAAATGATGTTTGTAGTATGGATTAGTATAGATCTAGGACATGCCCAAGTAGTGTGTTGAATAGTCCTCATAGAAATTGTTAACGTGAAGAAAGCCAAAAGAAAGTGTGTAGCACTAAAGACAAGGAGGGATTAATATTAGGAGATTGAAAGGTCAAGATAGGTATTTAGAGGAATGAGTACTAAGTCAGAAAGTATAATGCTAATGTCTGTGTGCGAAAGTTAGCAATGAAGTATAGGAATGGTAAGTTGATAAGGAGTATATGCTTTTGAATCTTCATATAAATAGGTTTTGGTGGTGCAAATTGAGAAAGTGCATCTATGTATCATGTACTCTGGTTGCTTTTAGTTGTATTAGTGGTTGGTTATGTACTCTTTGTTCCTGGACATTCTCTCCACTCTATTAGAGTGTGAGCCGTTGGAAATCTAACTATCCCAAACACACACACACTTGGAGGGAGAACAATTTGCAGGAGCTCTATCATACTCACTTGATCCACTTTCCTTGGCCTCCAAAATACCAAGCCCTACATCGATAGAACAAAGCATTGTGAGTACCATAAAACTTTTAATCGTACAACAAAGAATTGTGTAATCTTTCCAAATTTCATTGAGCAACTCTTTTGTTAGGGGCATCTTTTTCATTATGTTTTAAGGACCAATTAGATTGCCATTGATAAGGAACATTTGATAAAAAGTCCAAAAAGAATGTATTATGGATAGATGTAAAAAAACTAGAGCACTCTTTCTATAATAAATTTTTTTCCTATCGGATTTTTTTGAATAAGGTTTCAGTAAGGCTTAGCTAAATCATTATCAATAAATATTTTATTTCGGGATGATTGTTCTCGTCATTAAAATGGCTTTTCAACTGCTCTTCATTAACATGCCTTTAAGGTCATATTTCATCATCATTAACACACTTTTTCAAATGCTCTTTATTAATAACACGCCTATAAGGTGATATTTTGATCGGTCATCATTAACACATCTTTTCAGGTGATCCTTATTAACATGCCCATAAGGCGATATTTCTATAATCTCGCATAAAAATGCTAGAGATAGACCATGAAGAGACCTTTAATATTTCCTTTAGGACCACATTTTAGTTCCCATATATGCTAGGTGAAAGTTGGAATGTAATTTTTGAAACACTACTTCATCCTCTTGATGTCAAGCATCACCTTTGTCTAGTATTTTGCAGGTATCTCGAGCTATAAATTTCCAATTGATGTAAGTTTTGTGGTGTTAGGAAGCTAACTTAATTATCTACAAGTATTATTTTTAGCCTAAGGCCAAATTGAAACCACATTAAAAGTTACCAATTCTAAATTGCTTTATGCAAAAAGAAAAAAAAGAATGAGATGGAAGTAAGCAATTTAGCACTTCCACAATTCACATGCCCAACCCTTCTTTTGATTTGGCGCATCAGGATAATTATGAAGTTGTTTTATATAGAAATTAGACTATCAACAAATTTTAGATTTATAACTATGAAATGTTTGGACAAATAATTATAATGGATTATTACATATTTAAATGATTATTTATTGTATGAATTATTTAATAAGGAAATTTACGAATTTGTTATGCATTGTAGTAACATGTTTGTCATGAGGCTTCTATACAGAACACATTTCCTTATGCGTTGGTTAAGACAAAATGCGTCCTGACAATTTTGATCGGTCATCATTAACACACCTTTTCAGTTGCTTGTCATTAACACGCTTATATGATGATATTACAATCAGCCATCATTAACACACTTTTGCAAGTGCATTAATAGCCCTTGTAAAGGCAATATTCTAATTGATCATCATTAACACGTCATAAGAGGTGCTCATTACTAATATGCCTATAAAGATGATATTTTGATCCATGGATAAACAAAGAGTCTAATCAGAGTGACGAGATAAGATGGACGTGTTTAGAGAAGTCTAGATGCATTTAAAGACCACTAGATATTATATGAATTCAGAATGATTTACTCTCATGATTGGAATATTTGGGACTTAGAATCATTCCAATTTACAAGTAAATTAACATGCCTATTCAAACACAATTCTAATCAGGCATATTTAAACAACTCCATATAAGCATTATTTAATCACTTTTCCAATCAGTCAAATGTAATCTAATGGCATTCCTGAACATTACCTATATAAGCAATTGTTCAACCAATCATGATAGATGCGCTTAGATGTATTGACAATTCTAAATTCAAGAATTAAAAAAAAAACATGAGTGACAAATAAAGGTGTTTCAATGCTATCCAAGGGAACTTTCATCGATAGAAAAACATGATGTATCCTAAGACTAATTTAATCCCACTATTAATGAGAAGCTAGTGTTTATAAAATGTGGAAGTAGTATGAATTTGTTCCATTGCTAAACATAGCACTCGATCATTTTTTATCCTGGACAATTAACTTTGTTTAAAAACCCTTTTATAAACTTAGCTCACTTTGGCAAACTTTGTCAACTTTTGAGTGGGAGCTTGTAGATTGAGCTAGACTAGGTTCATGAACCATCCAACTAGAAAAAACTTATCCTTTCCAAGCATTTCATATAATGGATTGACATTTATTTACACTTACAACTCATTAAGCTAACTTTGTTGACTTTCAAGGTGGGAGCTCATGGACTAGACCAGACTTGGCTCCAATCCCTTGGATCGAAAGATTCTCTCTGAGTATTTCATATAACTGATTTGATTTTATGAAACATTTAGGGTGGCAGATTGTATGGGTTAAGGGTGGTGATGTAATATTCTAGGTTCACGTGTCCTATATGAAAAGTCTAATGCAGTCTTGAGATACCTTTCAACCTACGCCGTTGTCAAGAAAACCCAAAAATGAGGAAAGCCATAAAATTTTTTGCAAAAGGACTCGCTATAGTGAGGATGGCTAGGCATAGTGAGTGTAATGTACCTTAGGATGTGTATCATTTTGCTCAACTTGCTATAGCGAGCTTCACTTATTATAGCGAGCACCCAATATTGGAAAACCTTTCAAAATGACCTAGTTTCACTAAATGACATCCTCACCCTATATATACACTACACAACCAGTCCCAAATGTTCAAACATGAATCCCAAACCTTCCAAGGGTCCTTCCTCCCCTTCACTCAAATCCAAGCTCTCTTCCTTCCCCAAACCTTGGGTAAGTGGTTTTCATGTTGTTTTGTCAACCTTCTCTATGTTCTTCCATATTCTTGAGTTAAGGCTCCCCATGTATGAATTTTGCATGATTTCTCCCCTTCCTTAAACCTATCCATAACGTACTATTCTATATTTGTTTTTGATTTTATGGTAATGACTGGTATCATTCCTAACTTTCAAGGTCAAACTAATGGAGATACATCACACCCAACCCTTAATATTAAGTGGTTTGAACTTATGGCCTTATTTTTTGTCTCTATAGTTATTTTCCTAGTGTTATAACTACTCTACATGATTTGGAAGTGAAAATATGCCGTGTATATGATTTTACGAAGTATGTCAAGTTTAGAGAATTATGGTTTTTGATTATATAATGAGATTGTGTAGGAAAACTATGGGACCATTATTAATACTCTTGTATGCCATGAGGAAAATTGGTTTACTCCCTCAGAAATGATTTATTTGAAAAGTATTGAGTTGAGCATGATTTATCTCCACTGGAAGATATGTATATTATGATTATCAAATTAACATGTTTACAAGATTATGATTTATGGAAACATGATTTTAGGACTTTAATTATGTTTAGATAGACAGATCATCAAAATTAAATGAAATTTCAGAACTTCAAATTTATTAAGTTGATTTGCAAACTAGATTTTAGATAGTAATTAAAGAGAAACAGAGCCATGAGATAATGGTAGTGAATCATTAATCTTAGTATACCATGTTGGGCAATCACCCTTTTAACTCAGATTATAGATAATGGGACCTTGTTGGGGGCCCATAGTTAGTCTGTAAGGAACAAATTTCATGACGATCGTATTATAGCAAGCTATGCTCAGTTTGCAAAGGACTAAGAAAGGGACATGATTCACGGGGGACCGTTCTCATTTCAGTAAGATGCTCAGTTCACAAAGGATTGAGTATCACCTTTGAAAATATAACCTATTTATAATTTTGTTTCTCCCTTAATTGCCTCAAAACAGTTCAAGGAATGTTTTCTTACAAGAATTACATTATTTTACTAGTATTACTTACATATGTATATAAAATGATTTACGAATGCTGCATTTATAATGTATGTACTTGCTTTGGTTGTCCCATGTGGGTGATGGATGAGAATCCACTCACCTAGTCAAATGACTCATCCTTCTCTTCCTTCCCTTATAAATACAATTGCAATTATAGCTATCGTCCAGACTTTGCCTTAGTAGACTCCAATTGTTCCAATGGTGGGCTTTGTTAAATAATGAACCTTAGTTTAGGATTAATGTTAAATTAGAGTGTTCTAATAGTTGTGCAAGTGGGATTCGAACCATGCATTGATATGTTTATGTATTTAACTAGCTTCTGTATTAATGTTTTGTTAACACACAAATTAGAATGTTTCAACTAGTTTTTATGATTATGAATGTGAATATAACTTTGATTTTATGGATTTATTTATAAGGGTTTTATTTGGAGAACTTATTGATTGTTCAAGTTTATTTATGTTATGAAGTTTAATTATGTGTTGGTACAACATTAGGTTTTTATGCATTGCTAGTAGTTAGTGCGTCACTTTACCAGGAAGGCTTGTGTGTAGACTCAGATTTTCATGTACCTTAGGATCCAAATTAGTTTGTGATAAAAGATGCCCATCCCTGAAAGTTTACAGTTTTCTTACACACACAAATAGACATATTTGGCTTTATTACAAAATTTTATTTATGTTAAGAAGATTTGTAAGACAATATATTATTACTAGAAGAAATTAGATAAGTCAAATACCTCAATGACCCAATTTTCTATCACCTGCCCTTGTTTTATTTTATTTTTTATTGTTTATGTCTATCTAAAAGTGCAATTCAAATATTTGAGGTTGGTTCTTATGAATCTTTTAGACAATATGTTATAGATATATGTGTTCCTTGAGTTTTGATTGTGAAATGTGTATTTTCTTTTAGAAAAAACTTTGTTTTGGTTTTTGACAAAAATAATACTAGACAAATAGGCCCCTTAAAAACATAATTTGTGATCCCTCACAACTTAAAATATGATACAAGTTGGTCTCTACTTAGTTTTTCTCTTTTTTGTTTAAGGATTTATATGACAAATTGGTCTTTAGTGATTTATAAAATAGTTCAAATTGATTACTAATAAAAATAAATAGGACAAATAAATTCATCAAAACATCGATAAGAGACTAATTTATCTTGCATTTTTAATTGTAAAGAATTACAAAATATATGCAAATTTCTCCAATACCCTATAAAATTCATTGGTATCGGCACCTTCTAGATAACTTGTGGCTGAAAATTTGCCATGTGTCCGACTAACTAAATTTATTAATATTTTAAATATTCATGATTAAATCACAATCCTTTGATTCAAATGGGTACCAGGACCTTTAGGGTGCCATAACAAAAACCAATATATATATATATATGTTAAGATCAATTGGTCCCACACTATTCTTGTTGGATTATGTATTTGTAAATGCATTTGATAGTTGTGTTATACAAGCCCATTCAAATCCAAGTGATCACGTTCTTGGTAACAATTCATTCTCGCTCAACTTGTCATCCTCACAATTAAAGAAATCCTTAAGATGATCCTCTTTATTTCGGTCACAAGAGAAATATTCTTCTTAAAAATGTCCTATTAAAATCAGTACCATTAAAGGATTATCATGCCTTAGGTATAATCATTTCACTTATTTACCCTAGACTACTTGTAAAATACATCATGAGCTAAGCATCATAATGTACTCACAAATATCCACTAGCACCATATTGAGTTTAAACTAACATGTTCTTAAGCTAATAATAGTTTCATTTAAAAAATGATTCATTAATTAGTCACAGTCAACTATAACTTCCTCCAAAGAGCATTTGGATGTGATCCAAAGAGTTTTTCTAACAAAATGTGTTAAGGGGAGAATGTAAAAGGCAAGAAAATAAAAATAAAAAGGTAAAGGCTAAAAAAAATTAAGTGCAAAAAAAGTAGTGATAAAGATATATGTTAAAGAGGTTTGTGTTTGATTTATTTTGTCAATTTAAGTACAAGGCTATTTGCAGAAACAATAAGCATTCAACAATAATCGGTAGAAGTGTCAAAATAGGCAAAGCCCAATCTGCTAGCATATTAGGTTAGGCCACTTTGGGCCTTGTTAGTTTTCAATCAAAAACCTATTGGCCCAGCCCAATTTTTTGGCCACAGGCCGGCCCATGGCCCAAATTTTTTTTCTCTTGTTCATTTGTTTAATTGTATATTTCATAAAATGTCAACAAAAAAAATACTTTTTTATTTTATTATAATGGATTAAAAGATAAACTATTTGTAAGTAATGTTATTATTTTTTCTTTATTTGTGAGAATAATAAATGAAACTTAATTTTTATTTGATAACTAAATTTCAATTACTTAATTTGATTCAATAGTGAAGTGAATATATATATATATATATATATATTGTTAATATTTGTTATTAGTATAGATTTTTTAAGTAAGCAAATAGCTTAAAAAGTCTAAATTCAGGTATTTATAACTCATATATGTAATTTATTATTTAATAAAAAATTAAGATTCGGGCCATTAGGCTTACTCGGCCCAAGGCAAGATGGGCCCATTTGGGCCGGCCGAGTCGGACCAATTTTCATTTTTCCTTCTATTTCTTCAGCCTAGTTTGCACATTGTTTTGTATTGGATCGGCCCACTTTGATGGCTCTACTAATCTACCAGTCACATTCCTACACATATTTGCATATATCCACCCTAGCGGCTAATAATGTTCAACACTAACTAACACTGTCTAAGGATGGCAAAGGGGCAAGGCAAGTACGAGGAGTAACATTCCAGCCCCAAATCTTTGCAAGCTTCCCCAACCCCAACCCTAATCCCGCAACGGGAGAAAACCTCTACCATCCTTGATCCCCACAAATCCTCAATTCCCTATGGAGATAGAGATGTGTAAAATTGAGAAAAATGTCTGTTGACCCAAAATTCATCAATAAATAGCCCTAATATTTTTAAAAGAAACTAAAAATAGTTAATTTAACATTTCAACACCATAAATCTTAAAAAACTTAGTCTTACATAACATTAAATTATCAACTTCAAGTTACTGAATAAAGGCAAAACCACAAGTTCAGCCAATATGTCCAAGTCCAACATCCATAAATATATAAAAATAACAAAGAAGTTTACCAAAAATAAAAAAAAAACAGCAACACTAGAAATAACAAAAGACACAAGAAAACATGTTGTCCAACATTCAAGCCAATAAGTCCAATGTAAACAAAGTATGCTGATGCATTTCTAGTCTTCATAATCATCTTGCTTAAGTGATGCTTACCTACAAAAAGAAACACGCAAATTAATTCCAAGTGTCATAAAATCAAAACAACAAGGAATTTTATATAAGATTTCACTTCCATACCCTATCATCTACATCTTTGTCCTCAAATATGGTGAGACACTCATATTTTGCCTTTCCTTTTGAAGCAACTAACAATTATAACAAATTAAAAGGAATATTAGAAATGTTAGCAAACACAAAAAATGGACAAAAGATAATATAACATCTTACCTAGAATTGTAGTATGTTACTAATCATGAGTACCCATCAATGCCTTAACTTTTCTGCATTTAATCTACTACAGTAGAGACTCAAAAAATGACCATTGTGATGAGGGTTGACTGGGAAGCAACTGGATATCCAGATGGCTAAAAAGTCTCTAGCAATTCTTTGCAAAGTTGGGTGTTTAACATCAATATTCTTCCAATAACCCAATATGTCAAAATTCTCTTCATATGATTTATTAAGCAAGACAAGCTTTTCAAAATAACAATCCAACTCAAACTTGACACTATCTTCTCTAGCAGTATCTTGCATATATTGGAAGTAAATGCACTTCCATTTTCTCTTCTTGAAAAAGAACTATTATCAATAACAATTGAAGAAGAAGTAGAATCACTAAATGTGGGAACATGCCTCCTAATCCTATCTTTAGCTTGATATTCATTCACCAAATCTTTCATTAACTTTTTCGCCTTTTATATTTCTTTGTCACTATCATTGTCATACATGATAGGGAAAAAGTAGTTCAGCAACTTCATCTTATACCTAGGATCCAAAACAACCCCTATAGCCATCACCCCATTAATCATTCCCCAATACTTATCAAACTTTATAATCATATCTGATGCCAAAACTTGGATAGTGAAATTTTCAGAAAAGTCATTCATTTAAAGAAAATATAATTTCACAAATTTTTGGAAAGTAAAGATTGGATGTTGGATATTAACTACTAAAAAATAATTCAGTCACACTATAGAACACTTCCAACTTGTTACAAATTTTTGATGTCATGGACCAATCCTCATCACTTGCAAACACTTATAACTAGTCTCCCGATTTTCAAACATTTGAAACTTCTTTATAAGGAAATGCATATGCAAGCATCAAATATGTGGACTTCTATCTAGTTCTACAATCAAAGCACAATTTTCTTGAATATGGATTGTTCAGTTGTCTACAAGCTTTAGCAAATTTCTCGCTCTTGGGTGTTGCAACCCAATATGAAACACTTTCCTTGATCTTTTGAATAGAGTCCTCTATGGTAGACAATCCCTATTTTACAATCAAGTTAAGTATATGGGCACAACAACATATATGGAATAATGGCTCACCCCTCACAAAAGAAGAAGATGGAATCTTTTCAAAGAAATACTCAATCATGACATCATTAATGCTACAATTATTAACAATCAAGGTTGAAATCTTTCTATCCAAATTCTAATTAAATAGACAATCAACCAAAACTTGACAGAGAACCTCAACAGTATATGGTGCATGCACATAAATGAGCCTAAAGTAAATCACTAAAATAGTAAATGTCATTGACACATACAAAAAACCATCAATGACTAATAAAGAAAATAGAATTAATCAAGATTGATTAGTTACCTCACAAGTCGACTTTGTAAAGACCAAATATCATCAATGAAATGAGCTGATAGACATGTAGCCTCTATTTGATTAGTTGTAGTCCACATATCTATAGTTATTGCAATGCAACTTGGAATCTTTTCAAGCAACCTCATCATAGACGTCCTTTCAAGGTCATATAATTTCATTATATCATACTTTATATATAGTGTTCCGTATAATTGGCTTAAACAAAGGTTATAGAGTACTATAGAACCTTCTAAAACTAATGTGATCAACCATTGCCAATAGATACTCATGCAATACAATCATCTTTGCAAGTTCTGACCTTGAAAATTCTTGATTGAAATTGAAGGTTCCAGATACTATTCATTCAACTCCATCTCCAATGAACTTAATGGTTGCTTGATTTGGACCTCTCATAGTTTGAAGCTTGCAAGTCCTTGTGTGATCATGCAAGTGTATGGTACCTACTTTAGTGTCTCCTCCAAGAATCACTTATCGCATTACTTGCAAATCACCTTCCACTTATCATCAATTTTCTATCTTTTAAAGTAGTTCCAAGCTTCTAAAGTTAATCCCTTTTTATTAGGACTTCCTCTTTCATTTCAATTCTGTGTAGTAGCAGGTTGTGTTTCAGGATGAGAAGGAGATTGAGCTTCTTGGTTTTCTTCCACCAGATTTGAAGGTAGTGTGGGTGTAGCTTGATTGCCTTAAGGTGGTGTAGGTATAACCATATTGCCTCCCTCAGGGGCAGAAGAGGATTGACTTGGAGTATTCATCCTACAAAGAAATATAACAATTAAAGATACTTCAAAGATTTAAATATACATATAAGGAAAGCAATTTATGGTCTATAGAAAACAAAAACAAAGTACTACAATAACCTATATATATTGAACAAAATTAAACCTAACTTGAACAAAAAAATTAGAACAAAAAAACCTGAATCAAATTCTAGCATTCAAATTGCTCATTCAAACCTAACTTGAAGAAAAATGGGGACAAAAAAAACCCAATAGAAAACTTCCAACTCATAAAACTCAACACAAAAATCACAACACAAAAACCCCTAACTTGCTTATTTTGTCATTCAATATTCAGACCACGGCTTGCATTCTCAAACACCCAAAAAATAAAAATAATATTTAAAATATTCTAAAAAACTATCAGGTTTTAGTAAGAAAAGGGTTGAAGAACAGGAAGAAGAACAAATCAAAGAAAGGATTGAAGAAGGAACTCCTTCACAGTGCCATTGTACTTCATCTACTGTCCGTCATTGCGCTATTCATAGCTTCGTTGAGCCATTCACAGTGTTGTTGCGTTTCTTCTTCGAGCGCTGCGAGAAGTGGAGAGAAAAAGAGGGTGAGACGAAAGTTTGTGAGTGATGGATGTCGACCAAGTGTAGGTGTTGAGGCCGTGACGGTGAGTGTGGGTGGGATTGGAACTGGGTCAGAGCTCTTTGAGGGTGAGTGGTGCAACAAATTTTGAGAAGTGAGAAGGAATAGGAAAAGCAAGAGTAAAAATTAGGTTAATGGAGTGGATAGGTTAAGATTTTTTTTGAAAAAGATTAATAAAAATATTAAAAACTTAATAAAAATGTTATAAAACTTACTAAAAATATAAAAAAAATTAATAAAATATAACTTTTATAAAAAATTACCAAATTACCCATCAGGTGGGGACCCACAAAGTGGGAAGCATAATCCTCGTCCCCACCCCCAAACTCACTGTGGGGGGAGTTTAGACTTGTCCCCGTCCCCATAGGGAAACTGTGTGATCTGAATCCGAGGATCCCGCAGAGATCCATGCGTCCAAGTCCCCATTGCCACCCATAACACCGCCTCAAGTTATTTGACCTACAATAGTAACAACCTATGCTATTCTAGCCTATATATTGTAATTGTTAGTTGATTACTTTGCAACATGTCCTGTATTATAAAGGGCAATTCCTACTCTTTGATTGACATAACCTCCTACTCCAAACAATTATTTAACCATTTCTCTGCAATTTTTAACCAAAAACTATCATTCTTAATTGCTTATATTTTCTAACTATTCGTCAACCATTGCTTCTATTTTACCAAAAACTCTTTTTTTTTCAATAATTGAAGCACATTTCTGGATCAATCAATGTCCAAAAGTGGTTTGTTGATGGCCTAAACTTAAGAGGAAACTCATTTCCCAACTAATAGCTAACCTCGTTATTCTCTCTAATCTCGGATAATTAACAGATATTAGTGTCATCATTGTCAAGCTTCACTATTTATGAACAACACTTTATAGGTGACTAAACCTCATAAGAGCCCTCATTACAAGAAAGAAGGATCCTACTTAAGTACTCGACCAAATTTAACAAAGTGGAAATAGAAAAAATGACGAAAACCATATCAAAACAGCCTTCTTTTTATTGCGCCGAAATGACATCAATAGGAGGAACTCAAGTTGCTACACGGAAGCTCTTGTCTAGGGCTTTTTGTTGATATGTATTAGTAGTCATTCTAATCTAAGCCAACAACTAATTAAAGTTGGATAAAGTACTCTTAACTTCTAGTAGTTATTTCAAACCAAATTTTCCCTAGCAATACATTTTGCTTGTATTGTTGATGGTCACCTGTTCATATGCCAAGTACTCGATTCTGAGTTAAATTTGAATCTGAATTATTTTCTTTCCTCGAGTGTTTTTATGTGCATGTTGTGCGTGTACATAATATGCGACAAATTCTCAATCAAAATCAAACAGAAATGAGCAACTGCTCGCAGTCTCGCACAAGAGGGCCCACAAAAAAATCTGCGTATCGTTTTATATACATCTATATTTTACATCTTCTTTTTCTATTTTCCTCTGCCCTGGAATTAGCTAGAAGTTGAGAGGAGTGGGCACTACTGCGATACTCTCTATACCAAGTCCCAACGTGATCGCTGTTGCTGGAATTCATTTGTTTGTTTGAACAGTTTTCGTGTTTCTTCCATAGGTATCTGCCATTGCCATGCCTTGCTGGGCAAGCCACGTTATTGAATCAATCAAGCAGTTCGTTTGGTTTGCGTAGACAATAGAGTCATAGAATAGACTCTGTCAAAACTGTGGCTTTCCATGTGTGTGACATAATGTGTTGGAAAGATTTTTTTTAATACAATTATATTATAATGTATTATTTTACGGATGAAGTTTTAACTTTAATTTCCTTTTATCTATGTAATGTTAGTTGAGTAAAAATATTTTGTTTTAATATAGTCATGCGGATTAATCAATTCATTTGTGTTTATTTCATATTTTAAATAAGGGAGTATGAAATTTTAATTTTATATATTTTTGAAAAAGTTATAAATTAATTTTTTTCAAAAAATACCTGTTCTAGATTTTACAAATAAGCTGAAAATTAATTTTTTTTGGATTCTGATTATTTTTTAAAAATTATCTAAATATATAAAAAGTGATTTGTTTTAGGTAAAAAAGTGAGTCTGAACCTTTAGAATCTCATATAAATGCACCATCATATAAGTTAATTATGTTCTATTTAAACAAAACTTTTACAGTTTCAAGATATTTATAACAATTAACTTAAACTAATTATTATTTTAACATGCTTTAAATGGTGTGATTGTTTCATGTGTGTATGGGTACATCCAGGAACCTTTCCTTGGATTGTGCAGTCTATTTTGACGCCTCTCCTCTTGGAGAAATTTATCCTCCTCTAGGTAGATTCAAGTAATATTAATATTTGCACTTACTCTCACGCGGTTTCCCTTGCTTTATTTGTAAGAGAGAGAATACAAATAAGAAGCATAATACTAGCCATTCATTTTATTGAATTTTTTCTAATTTTATGGTTAATATATTTTATCTTTTATTTATGAGATTTTTTTTTTAACGTGAAATTTTTTTATTAGTAGATAAACTTAATGTACGACACTCACAGCTAAAAAAAATTCTAAATTTAAATTGTATAATAAACAAATACATTATGCATTTTGAACCATTGATTTGTAACTTTATTCGCCACTTGAAGACTATCGATATTAAAACATCTTTCACAATGGAAACTAACACCAAAAGTAGTGCAATTTAAAGAATATATTACATTTCCTTTCAAAGTAGATTTAAATATCTTTATATTTGTAAGACCATCCAAAAAGAAAATCAAAACACCTAAACATGAGAATAAACACCTATAACAAGGACAAAGAAGACATTCACAGAGCGGACAAAATGATTAAAAAAAAAACTTAAAGGATGGTAAGAAAAAAAAAATAAGTAGAGCTGTCATTATGAAAGAAAGATGACAACCTCCATAACAATACTCTACAAGAGAATATTAGATAAAGATAAAAATTTATTTGAATGATCTTTAAATGTAAAAAGTAATACAACACTTATTTATGAGTGGTTTTAAGTTTTTTTTCAATAATTAAGATTAAATTAAATAGATTAAGATATGAATAAAATATAGATTACTTTTACTAAGTTATTCTTTTTAATTAAGTGTAATTATTATTTACAAGGCTGGTTCGGATGATATGTTAGAAAAATATCTATTTTAAATTGATCTTTGTAAATAAAATATTTTAAAAAGGTAAAAATTGTTTTACATTTGGATATAACATCAATTTATATTTGGATGTAATATTAAAAAAATTTATTTATTGTGAACCATTTTTTTATGTTATAATTTTTTTCAAAAAGATGGAAATTATACCTTATGAAAAAAATATTTTTTGTACTTTTTTCCCAGTGATTATATTTTAAATATTACAAATCAATTATTCATAATGTTTATATGGATTTAATTATATACACTATGAATGTAAAATAAATTTACATAAATATCCAACCATATATTGCTACATCAACAAAAATATTAGGTTATCTATTTATCACCTTAAAAGTTTTACCAATAAAAACATGTGATTAGATGACAATGCAAAACTTTCTTATATTAGGTATATTGAGATTAAACTCTATTTAAATTTAGATTTTAATTTTGATGAAAAAAAAGTTTTATACTAGTATTCAATTAAATTTGTCATATTTATAACTTTTTGAAGTAGAAAGTATAAGAATCAAATATGATTATTGGTATGAAAATATATGATCATATAGATAATAATATAAAATATTATTTTATTTAAAGATAATTCTTTTACTGTTTTTGTGTTTTGAAAGTAAATTCTTATATTCATATTTAACTAATGCCTTATACGGAAATTTTTTTAATACGAGGTTTGGGTGATTTAATTACGATGATATGATGTTATGGGGAGATTAGTAATGATATGATGTACACAAATCACTAGGTCTAGCGAGTTGTGAAAGAATGCAGCAGGAATCTTTATATTATTAAAAAACTATTTTTCTAATAAAATTGTACATTACTGAGTTGTGTATAAAGCAATTCAAATTAAAAACTATTTTTTTTACCCAAAATTGCATTCAAGTGATTGGTGCATTAAAACAACTAAATTTTTTTAATTGGAAACTTCTTGTTATGTAAATCGCTTTTTGGCGATTTATTTTAGAAAGCATCATATTTATGATAAATTTTACCAAACCACATATAGTATCATGATATCACACTTAAAAACTTATATTGAAAAAACATTAACCTTATTATACACCAATAAATTTTGTATTATCATCCATTCAATTGAATCTTTTATATTAGCATGAAGTGATTTAATTAAATATTTTTTATTTAATTTCTATACATTCACAATGTAAAACAATCCTATATTGTAAACTAATAGAAATTCAAAAAAGTGCTAAATCATGGTAATTAGTTATTATAATAGGTAATTATTTGATATGATTTGATATTTTCTTAAATTTATATTGATTGACAGTATTAGTGCATAGAAATTAAAATTTTTTTTTAATATTTTTATTCATCTTATAATTTTATAAATAATGAGTTTTAAAGTAAAATATATTAATCTTTTTTATATATTAAAATTAAATCATTAACTAAACATCAAAGAGTCTAATTATCAAGCCACTTATATTGGTCTAGTGATGAAGGATTTAGGTAGTATGCACAGTGAGGGTTTTGGATAGTGTGCATGAGACCCTGGTTCAAGTCTTGTTATGATCAATATAATTTTCAAAGTAAAAAAAAATAAAAAAAATCTAATTATCATACACTGAGAGTGTAACTATTTTTACATTGTCAAGCAATGATAGACTGACACATGGTCCATTTTCAAAATAAATCTAATTCAAAATTTTAAAAAATTGCACAAAATAAATGAATTGTTAATATCTTATTGATTGACAATGCAAGCTATTTTTACAATGTTAATGTATGACAATTAATTCCAATTCTTATGAAAGGAAAAACAAAAACAATATCAACTCATAGATTTATCTATCTATATCTATTACTACTAATAAAGGGAATTCATTTGGTGTCCAATTTCAATTTTCCTATTCTAGCCTTCTAACAATTTTATACAATTTAGATATCTTCAAAAAATATGGATAAAATAGTAAAACTATTTATAATTCACTTGCCATGCAATAACTACATTACAATCTTCTCATAGATTTATCTATCTACATCTATATCTATATTATATATAAAAAGAATTCCTTCCTTTAACTACCATTTGGTGTCCAAATTTTAAATTTTCTAAAATGCCCATAATATAGAAGTTAAGGGAAGTTAAAATAATTGAAGAAAGTTATAAAAAGTAATAAATTTTAAAAAAGATTTAATAAATAAATAAAAAATAATCTATACTATATATAAAATGAATTCCTTTCTTTAACTACCTTTTGGTGTTCAAATTTTAAATTTTCTAAAATGCCCATAATAAAGAAGTTAAGGGAAGTTAAAATAATTGAAGAGAGTTATAAAAAGTAATAAATTTAAAAAAAAGATATAATAAATAAATAAAAAATAATGCATTTTAATTTTTTTTTAAATGTGAATTGAGTGCCTATCAATTCACTAGTACTGAAGGAATAGTCCCTTTTAATTATTTTTTAGTGTTTGAAATTTCTATTTCTCAAAGTACCTTTAATTTCAGGGAGTTAAAGGAAGTTACAAAAATAAATAAAAAAAATTAAATCTATAATATATAAATGGAATAGTTTCTTTTAACTATTTTTTGTTATTCAAAATTTCTATTTTTCAAAATACCCTTAATACATAGAAAATTAAAAAAATTATAAAAATAAATAAAACAAATTGAGAAAAATTATAAAAATAAAAAAAATATAAATTAATAGGCAGGTGAGGATCTGTCAATTCACTAGTACTCTTACTTGTACTCTTTTAGGCCGTTGATACTTCAAAATCAAACTCATCAAATCATCTCAATATATCTCGGATCGGGTCAAGTTTAGAGCAAGCCTAAACGCAATCTATGGACACCCGGCCGTACAATTGACTAAGACGCATGAAATGAAGTTCATAAAAAATGCCTATAAATTCTGTATTTCACATTTGTGTCTTGCCACTGTTATGTGACGTTCCCCTCATTTTCGATACAACACTCGCAGTTTCTAGAAGGAACCACACCCTCTTCCCCTCTTCGGATATTTCTGCTGCATTCTCTCCTCTCCCTTCCATTCTCTCCTCTCTTTCTCTTACCCCACACACACAACGCTATTCCTCACAGAAAAAAAATTGAAGATCCTCAACCCTTTCATTGAAAAAACAGAGCAAAAAGGGGATAAAAAAAAAAAAAGAAGACAGAAGTTTCTCTCATTTTGTGGCACCGTGTCTGGCTTTTTGGTTTCTTTGAATTCTGGTTTGTTTGATTGAATATCAAGGTTTAAAGATTAAAGTTAGTAACCTGTGTTGTCCTTTAATTAAGCGTTGAACAAAGCAGGGTAGGCTTGAGTTTCCTTCAAGGCTTTGTTTAACAGCGAGAGAGAGAGAGAGAGAGATAATTGCCATTATTTACGTAACGCTTTCAGAGTCTGCGGCGGGAAGGTGCAGAGTCAGTGTGTTGAATTCGCAAAGCATTGCTGGCAGAGTCGGTGCTTTCTCTTAAAACAGAGAGAGGTTGAATCTTTGATGAGAAAATGAGACAGCTAGATTGAGATTTTTGCGGGAAAAAAATCCGTGTTTGTAAGCGTCAAAAATAGAAAGTCTTTTACTTTTTATCCCTTTTGCTTTCATTTCGGTTGATTTTCATTTCAGCTTTTCAACTCTTATCTCTTCTTTTCTTCTCCACGCCCCCCCCTCTCTCTCTCTCTCTCTCTCTCTGTTGTCATAGTTGGTACAGAAACTGAAGAAATCCTCTTTATCTCCCTTGCTCTTTCTCTGACACCACAATGATTCTTGAGAAAGGGTCAATGCAATCTGAGTCTAACCTTGATTGCTTCCTCCGCTGTACCACCCCAGTGGTACAATCCCAGCTTCTTCCCAAGGTATTATTGCCTTTATTTCTTATTTTATTTTATTTTATTTTATTTTTTTGGTTAATTTCAGTGTGTTTCCATTTCTCGTATGATCACCGAATGTTCTGATCCTAAATTTCTTTTTTTTTTTTTGTGTTTGTTGTGTACAGTCCGAAATTAGGAAGCTGAACCGTTTGTGGCATCCATGGGAGAGAGAAGCAGTTGAGTATTTCACCTTGGCTGATCTATGGAACACCTTTGATGAATGGAGTGCATATGGTGCAGGAGTTCCCATCACCTTGCCCAGTGGGGAGACACTTGTGCAGTACTATGTGCCTTACCTCTCTGCAATTCAGATATTCACCAGCAACATTTTCAGGTCTATTACATACACACACACACACACACACATATGATGTTTATGGGCTCTTGAAGATTGCATAAGAAGATTGTCAGTGTGGGGTTGTGTTCAATTCAGTCTTTATAGTTTTGACCAAACCAAGGCTTTTTTTATTTTTCCCCCACATGTTTCATTGTTTAACCATCGTTTCGACTTGACAGCTTTTGTTTCCATTGATGTCCTCAACATGTATAACGTCCATTTGGACTTTTTTCTTTTTTCTTTTTCTTTTGTCAATTGATGTTTGGTCAGACTCTCATGATGCCCGTGAGATGGTTTTGTTTTGTTTTGTTTTCTTTTTATTTGGGAGTGATTTGGTGAATTAGGTTGTGCACGGTTTGCTCCTTCACGGCTTGATTATCGATACCACATCAATCATCAATCCTTTCTTTATACTGGTACGGAACTCATGCATAAATGTTTTGAATTGAGTGTTTTCAGGGAGGAGGCTGAGTCAGGTGAATGTGAGACAAGGGATTCCTTTAGTGACTCTTACAGCGACGAGAGTGAGAGCGATAAGTTATGGAGGTGGGATGGAACTTCATCAGAAGAGGGAGGGTCTGAGCAAGATTGTCTCTGGCACTTGAATGACCGGTTGGGGCACCTCTATGTCCAGTATTTTGAAAGCTCACCCCCATATGGGAGAGTTCCTCTCATGGATAAGGTGAGAGTCGTTTAATTCCTCTTTTGAGGCCATTTCTTGCTTTTGCATCTTTCTGTTGTTTTGGTTAGTCAGGGCTTGAACTGCATTTCATCTATATCCAGGTTCTGAGTTGTGTTCCTAATAAAAGATTAGGACCCATTGATTAGGCGTATTCCAAGATTCCCTTCTGGGTGGAGCCACTTCTAATGGATCGGAATTTTCTGTTTGAATTTACTATTGCCTTCTCCCTTACTGACTTAACTTAAAATTCGACACTTTAAAAAGTTTATGAATTTTTGGTTAAACATGACTTGGTACAATTTTTTCTTATAGGTGTCAAATTTGTAAGTGAAGAGTAAGAACTAATAAGAACCCTGAAAGTAAAAATTCTTGCATGATCCATGATCCAGGAGCATGAAAGGTGGATTGTACTCTCATAAATGATAGAATGGCATTTAAATCTCACTTGGTGATAGGACCCATAATTTTATTTAAAATGTTGTTTCAAGTACAATTCAATTGGTGCTCCTGGACAATGAAAATTTCTCAAAAGGAGAAACTCTAGGCATGTTTATTTTTCGGTTTTAGTTTTCATTTTTTATTTTTTCATCTTCTATATTTTGGGAAGGATATATTTAAACTCGAAAACTTAAAACTGAAATCAGCCAGCCTCTGAAAAATTTCTCATTAATTTCTCGCGTGTAAGAGCTTGATTAGCTCAATTTGTCAACTACAGCGGCAAGCTGTCCCCTTAACAAAAATTTTGTTCGTTTCACCAAAAACAAAAATAGGGAAATTTTTTCAGAGGTGTATTGTTGTCACCAGAAATTCTTTCATGATAGGCATCAATTAAAGATAAAATTTCACTTTTGACTTTTCAACGTGAATCTAGAGCACTCATTTTCCTCATCTTGTATCCATGTTAGCGTAGTAGTCCGGGTTCATTTTCTTCCTCTTCAGTGGAAACGGGAACAATACATATTCGTATTCCCTTTTTTTCTTTTCCATATACAACATTATTAATTATTATACAGCATATGTTCTTCCAAAAGTTTTGCTGTTTGATTTGATTCCCCTTAATGTATGTTGTTTTATTGTTTGGATTATAGTGATTGTCATGAAAATAAAAGCATAACCAATTAACCATTAATACAATAAAGTATGAAGATTCTATTGTTGACAAATTGTGTTTGCTTACTTTCAGGTTGCTGGATTAGCAGAAAGATACCCCGGATTGATGTCATTAAGAAGTGTGGATCTTTCGCCAGCAAGTTGGATGGCAGTTTCATGGTAATTA
>JAMLFY010000011.1:14783812-14937360 GCA_030441495.1 Dalbergia oliveri
TAACTGTTTAAAAATTTTAAGCTCATTTTTCTCATAGCAAAAAGTGACTGGTGAGATACAGAACGAGGTATGATTGGGAAATAGGTGATTTTCGTACACATGCACAAGGATGGAGCTAGTGTAGACAATGAAGGTACAGGCCCCAGAGAAATTCTATGATAAGTAGTTTTAAGGTTTTAACATGCTAATCTGCATAAATAATACTATATTAAGTAAATGAATTCTCCAACTTCAAGTTCGTTACCTTTATTTTTTAACTAAAACACCTACTATAACTGAGCACTATTTTAGGGTGAAAATAATTTTCTTTGTTACAATACATAAATAATTACAAGAATTGAATAACATACATGTTCAATAATCAATTATCAAACAACGGATTTGTTAATTTTAAACTTAGATTTTATCCTTAAATATGCTCACAAAATTTTTTATATTGTTAATTTTAAATGCAAAATCCATATATAATTATTGAAAAAAGTTTTTTTAAGCTTTTGATTATGGATTTAGTTTGAATGTAATGACAATGTAAGACTTTTTTTACAATATAACCCAATTAAATCTTTCCATATGCATGATTTTTAATGTAATGGAGTGAGAGTCAAACTACCTTGCTATCAGCTGACATAACAAAATATAATTGGCTAATGATGTAAAAAAAATCTACATTGTTAGTACATTAAAATTAAACTATTTGATTATAAACAAAAACCAATTATCTAAAAATTGTTATGCTTTTACCCAAATAATCCTAAGTATTAAATATTATAAAATATAAACAAATCATTTCATATTCTTTTAAAAAATTCACCACACAAAAACAATTAGTTTTATACAATCTAAACAAAATACAACTACTTTAAGTTAATACATATAAATATGAAATCTATTTAGATAATCACTCACAAAAAAATATTATACTTATAAGGGGAAAATACACTTATCACACTTGAGCTATCAAGAAATGACACTTCAACCTATTTTTTAAAAAACTTACACTCCACCCCATTTCATTAAAGCGTGTTTGGAGCATTCTCTTTTATGATTTGATTTTTTATAAATTATATACTACATAATAAAAATAATTATAAAATAAATAATGAATTTAATTTCTATACACTGATAGTATAAAATAAAATCATTGGTAGATAACTTTTTATGGAATTTGACACCTTCTTGAATTTTTATTGGTTCACAATTGAAATTGTTCTATCCTGTTAGTTCATAGAAACTTAATATATAATTTAGGGATAAATGCATTTTACCTTTCTTAATTTTAGGTCATATGCAATTTACATCCTAACTTTTAAAATTGCATTGCACCCTAAACTTTTCAAATTGTGCAAAACAATTTTGGTAACTAATGAAGGTAGAATTTATGTGCAATTAACACCTTGGTGTTTCTAATTTGTGTAACTCGAACCTATCCGTGATACCTATATGCAATTAATCCCCTAATTTTTTTATTATATGTAACTCGACATTCGCTATAACTTAAAGTTTTAACGGATTTTTTGCAGTTTGAAAATTTGACTTATAATGCACTGTTGAAAAGTAGGGGTTTTTGCATAGTTTGAAAATTTAAGTGTCATAATACACATTTTGAAAAGTTATTTACATTGCACATAACCTAAAATTTAATAGGATAAATATATTTAACCCTATAATTTATTAAAATCAAATTATGAAAGAGAAATCAAACACACCTTTAATAAAATATGGTGGAGTGTAAATTTTTCAAACAAATAAGATGAAATGTCATTTTTTGATATCTCAAGAGAGTAAATATATTTTACCTTACTTATAATTAATTATTAAAATAACTTTAATCTCCCAGTTAATCTAAACACGTAGTGACAGTTGATGCAGTAATTTTCCACTTTAAAATTTCTATTTGTGGTGTGCGATTATTTAATTTATACTATTTAATTCACATATAAATTTTCGGCCCCCTCAAACATTTTAGTCAAGCTCCGCCACTGCATTTGCATATAGCATATCTATTAACATCTATTTTCAAAAAATAAACATGACACCTGTTATATACATATTCTGAGGGATGGGAATATTGTGCAGGTTCGGATTTTTTCCATGATGGATGATCAAGTCATAGATGCCATTTGCGAAAGGCTAAAGCTGAAGATATTCATTGAAGAAAGCAAAATTCTATACCCTGGTAGTCCAATTGAGAAGATGATTTTCATTATACGTGGAAAACTGGAGAGCATTGAGGACAAAACTACGGTTTCCTTATCTGGAGGAGATGTTTGTGGCGAGGAACTTCTCACATGGTGCCTAGAAAGTATTCAGTGAACAGAAGTACAGTCTATCATCAACTGCTTCTTAAACACACAAAATAAAAGATGTTATTTAAGGGATGCTCTTGGATGTTTCCTAAACATTGGCTGAAAGTGAATCCCAACTCCGAGTGTCCCTTGAAAAAGGTGCACCAAAAAATGGCATAAATGCAGGTGTCCCTTGAAAGGTCTTTTAAACACCCTTTTGAACTCTTCCATAAAGAGTGTCAATCAATAACACAGCTGAATTTTTTATTTAGTTACATCTTTTTTTTCCGCAATAACATAGTTTGGTCAAACATATTCAGTTGCAGATGGGAGAAAAGTAAGGATTGCTGGTCAGAGATTGCTCAGCAACAGAACTGTTAGATGCTTAACTAATGTAGAAGCATTTGCACTGCAACTTGCGGATCTTGAAGAGGTCACTAGTCTTTTTGCAAGATTTTTGCGGAATCAACGTGTTCAAGGAGCTATCAGGTTAGTCTCTGCAGCATAATTTTCAAGCGCAATTTAAATGGCTGTTTCATCATATATAGTACAGCTAATTGAGAACTTTGTGGTAGCAACTTTCATTGAGTATTTAAGGATATGTTTGGTTTGAATTTCTAATTTTTAGTTTTTATTTTCAGTTTTTCAATTTTCAGATTTTGTGAAAAAAATCCTGAAAACCACCTGTGGTTTGGTTTCAGTTTTTTTTTCAAATTTTGTGAAAAATCCTGAAAATTTAAAACTACAAATTTCAATTTTCAGTTTTCAAATTTTCCTTCACAGAATCCCAAAAGTGAAAATTAAAAATGAAAATTGAAAATTGAAACCAAACATATAATTTTCCCATTTTCCTACCTTTTAGACGAAAGAGAAATGGCCAATGAGCTTGTAGCTCAACATGCAATGTGTCAACTAAAAGGCTAGAGGGAGTCAGTAAATTCGGAGATCTGGATTGACGAATGAAGTCGGAAACTATAATAGAAGGTCTGATGCTATATATTGACCCAAAAACAATGCTATGGATCCTTTCATTTGTATATTTTTCTTCTAATCCATTCTTAACTAATGTGTAATTCTCACCACTCACTCATACTTGAAATTTCGACACAGTGCAACTCCTCCCTTACATGAATTCAATTTAGCTTTTGATGATAGAATATGATACCAAGAGTAGAAGGGGCATAAAAGAAAATTTATCATACAAGATTTTTGTTTTTTCAGTAAACGATATACCACCTAGAACAAGTACATCTTAAGAATTTATGTCATTTGCATCTGCTTTGTGAAATGGCCGAAAAACATACACCAACCTCCTTGTTGAATATTGGTATGTACCAATATAAAGCAATATCTGATGAGGTGGGGCAAGTAAAAAAGACTATGGTTATATTTCTAAACACATAATTAGGTGATGTTAAGGGAAGTTTTTCGATGTGTTGCTTCTTTTTGGTTTTAAAATGATAAAATTTGCTTCTGATTTTAAATAAAAAGTTTGTGATTAACTTGCATACTTGTGGTAGGTACGAATCCCCCTACTGGAGGGCCTTTGCAGCAAAACGCATTCAAGTAGCATGGAGATACTGGAAGAGACGTCAAACGCGTGAACATTCATCCCCTGAGTCAAACCAATGATCAAATGCAGTGTTTGCTGGTGTTTCTGCAGCGAATTGAATTTGATAATTATAGGGCATGCCTATGCAATATTGTACAGGACTTCCTACGTTCAGAAAGACAGAAACAATCTCCATGATCTATCATAATAACAAATGTGTTGGGCTCTGATTTACAATGTAATTAAATGATGTTAATATGTGGCAATGGGCACCAAAATAAATTGATAGAATTAAATCTACCAATCCGCACATCGTAGTGAAAATAAATACGCGCAAAGCTAAAATAAAGTGCACATTGAATTTTTAACGTGGAAACCCCCAAATATCAAAGGAAAAACCCGGGAGAGAACTTGAAAATATTTCACTATATTCAGAATAATTACAAAATATCTTTTCCATACACTTCAACCAAGAGGTAAATATAGTGTTTCTTATGAGACCCTCCTATTCAAATACTATAATTTTACAGGACCAATAAGTAATAAAGATGATATTCAAAAATATTCTTGGTATACTTACCCACACCCTATACTTTCTGGATTTACTCACACTCTCTATTTTTCCTTTCACTCTTAGAAAATAACACACTCTATGTATTTTCCTTCATTAGCAGCTCTCTAATTTTTTTTTTCGCTTGTTGCTTTGTGTTATGTCTTCAACTGAATAAAACTCGTCTATTTATAGAGGTTTCTAGTGTGAATATGATCTGAAAACTTCAGCGAAAGAAAATTTTTTCTTCACGCCGCCCTATAAACACAAACCATTGAAAAATTGTACGCATGCAAAACTTTTCTCCAACCACTCTGCTTTGTCTTGTTTCATGCTTTTTTCTTTTGGCTTTCAAACCGCCCTGGACCTCACAATTCTCCCCTTCTAACCGATGGAGAAATAATATGGGATTCATGCCAATCAACTCTGACACAAAGTTGAAACTTATCTTGTGCTACAACTTTTGTCATTATATCAGCAGGATTTTCATTTGTGTGAATCTTTTCCAGCTTGAATTGTTTTTCTTCTACCTGCTTGATGCAACCAATGATACCTGACATCAATGTGCTTCGTCCGCGAGTGATGCATTGCATTCTTACTCAAATCCAAAGCACTTTGACTGTCGCAATGGATAACAGACCTATTCCGCTTCATTCCCAATTGTTCAAGGAACCTTTTCAACCAAAGCATTTCTTTTCCAGCTTTAGTCATAACAACATATTCTGCCCAGGAGTGGACAAGGCAACACACTTCTGCAATTTTGACTACCAAGACATGGCTCTACCTACAAAAGTAAACACAAATCCAGAAGTAGATTTCCTATTGTCCAGATCACTTGCCATATCATCTGCATAACCTTCCAAAATTGGTTCTGGTCCTCCAAAGGTCAAGCACATTTTCAAACTACCTTTCAGATATCTTAAGATCCACTTCACAGCTTCCCAATGGTCTTTAGTAGGATTGGAAAGAAACTGCTAACAACTCCAACCGCATAAGCAATATCTAACCGAGTACATACCATAGCATACATCAAACTCCCAACTACAGAGGAGTAAGGAATATCAGCCATAGTTTTTTTTCTTCATCAGGAGTGGGATAATTCTCTTTGCTAAGTTTGAAATGATTGCCAATGGTGTATTAACTGTTTAGCATTTGTCATATTGAATCCCTAGAACCCACTCCACATATCTTTCCTGTGACAACCAAAGCTTTCTAGCCATTTGGTCTTGCAAAATTTGCATGCCCAGGACTTTCATATCAAAAGACTTTGATAATTCCTTTTTCAAATCATCAATTATCTTCGCATCATGTCCTACTATCAACATATCATCTACATAAAGTAGAAGGATGATAAACTTATTACCTGGAAATGTTTTGACATATACACAGTGATCTGCATCTGTCCTGTATATCCATGACCCACCATGAATGAGTCAAACTTCTTGTACCACTGTCTAGGAGTCTCGCTTCAATCCATACAAGCTCTTCTTCAATCTACAAACCATGTTCTCTTCTCCAACCTCCTCAAATCCTTCTGGTTGATCCATGTAGATTTCTTCCTCCAAATCACCATGGAGAAATGCAATCTTTACATCTAACCGTTCAAGCTCTAAATCCAAGCTAGCCTTCAATCTAAGTATAACTTGAATAGAACTCATTTTGACAACTGAGAGAAAATCTCGTCAAAATCTATCCCTCGCTTTTGACCAAAGCCTTTCACAACCAAGCGAGCCTTATACTTCACTAGCTTGTTGCCATCTTTCTTTAGCTTGAACACCCATTGGTTTTTCAAGGCTTTCTTGCCTTCAGGGAGTTTCACCAGCTCATAAGTATCGTTCTCTGCAAGGAATCCATCTCTTCTTGCATGGCTTTGATCCATTGAACTTTATCCTTATGAGTCTGAACTTCATTAAAACTCTCTAGCTCCCTCACGATGATAAGGACATACTTCGATATGGGATACTTACTGGATGGATATCGACTCTATTAGATCTTCTGAGCTTGGTGTACGAGCTTGCTCCCTCTACTCAACACCTCCTCCATCTCCAACATCATCAATTGCTGGTTCATCAACAACCCATGGTCTTGAACCTCTCCCCCTATTGTGGCATTTTCTTTAGGAAGAGAGATTAGTGTAAAATCAATCTTACCACCAGATTCATTAGTTTTCTTTGGAATACAGAATCCGACATAGTTTCTTGCTCATGAAATACTATGTCTCTACTTCTTATAATCCTCTTCTTTCTGGATCCCATTGCCTATAGCCAAATTCCTCATCTTTGTAGCCCATAAATATACAAGGAATGACACTATCATCAAGCTTCTATCTTTGAGCCTTACGTACATGAGCAAAGGCTTTGCATCCAAACACCTTCAAATGAGAGTAACTTACATCATGTCCGAATCATACTCTCTGAATGTCAAAGCCCAAAGGAAGAATGGAGATCCGTTAATTAGGTAGCATGCCATTTGAAGCTTCACCCAGAATCGCTTAGGCGGCTTAGCCATTCTCAACATACATATGACTTTCTCCATAATGCTTCTGTTGATTCTTTCAACTACACCATTATGTTGTGGGGTGCCAGGAACCATCTTCTCATGCCAGATGCCATGTTCAGAGCAATAGTTCTTGAATTCATGGGAAATGTACTCTCCCCCATTATCACTGCGAAGGCACTTCAAAGGTTTCCAGTTTCTCTCCACCATGGCATGAAACCTCTTGAAGTATTGAAACACCTGGTCCTTTCTTTTTAGGAAATAAACCCACACTTTTCGTGAAGTATCATCAATAAACGTCACAAAATATCTGCTACCACCTAGAGTCTCCACCTCCATGGGACCGCATACATCAGAGTAAACCATATCCAAAATATTCTTTTTCAGCTTTAGCTTTTTGCTGAAAGGCACTCTATGATGCTTGCCAAATAAACAATGATCACAAGGATTTAACTTTGTACCTTTGGCATAAGGAATGAGGGATTTCCTAGTCAAAATCTGCAATCCATTTTCACTCATATGAGCTAGTATTCTATGCCACAAATTTGGTAAAGCATCGTCCTCCACCGCATTCAACCCTCTAATCTACTTCACTTGAGTTTCGTACAAAGTGTTGTACAATATTCTTCTTGGCAACCACCATCGAACCTTTGGAAAGCTTCCACTTGCCATCACCAAAGTGATGTGGTATCTAGCTAGATCCAGAGCATGCATGGAGATTAGATTAAGGCGTAAATTCCACACATTTCATGTCTACATCCTATATTTGTTTGAATGCACACATCACTAACTCCCACAATATCAGAATTACTAGTATCTCCTATCTTTACTTTGCCAAAGTCTCCTACTTTGTACAAGTAAAGAATTCCTTGTTGGGAGTCACATTATACGAAGTTGCTGAGTCAACGACCCATTCAACACATGACTTTGCAACATGACACTCTTCATCTACAAAAGAAAGCAACAATACTTCCCCATTTGTCACAGGGATCGTAGTATTTTCATCATTAGCGCGTCTTAACTTCTTCGATTTTTATTGTCTCTAATTTTCCAAGTCTTAAATTTCTTTTGATGTGCCTTTCTTTACCGCAATGGTAACATTTAAACCTTCTTCTTGACTTGGACTATTAGAGCTGGGTATGCGAACTGGCTTGGTCCATTTAGCCCCGACGGGCTTGAGTTAAGCGGGCCAGACCTGCTGTCCGTTTCACAAATGGACTTCACTTTTGCCTAGTCGCGTCCGCCCTGCAAAAGCTCGCTAGTTCGCGACTAGTACGCATCGCTTTTTTTGTTGGCTTTCACATTTTTTAACCTATTTAAAATCTTATATTATACATTGTACAAAAATAAAAAATTAAAAAAATGCAATCTCAAATTGAAAAAAATACAATCTTAGATTCTCAAACTAATTCAACTGAGCAAAGCGATTTAAAAAATTAAAAAATGATAGAATAAAGAAAAAATGAATACCCATAGGTAGTGTGACTATCGTGACGGTCCTGGATCTCAGAAGCGGTTCCTGGAGGTGTCTTGGAGGCATCTAGCTTGGTGGCAACATGGCTGCACGACACATTAGTAGAATTGGAGTTGCATGGTGTGATTGAAGGAGGGAGAGACTGAGTGTGAGATTTGTGATTTGTGAAGAAGGGAAGGCTTGGAGGCGGGTGGAAGCGTCACAGTGGCTGTGAGTTGAGAGACGAGCGTAAGGCTAAGCAAGAGTGAGATTGAGATATTGAGTGAGACTGTGTGGTGGTTGGATGTCAATTCAACTTTCAAGTTTTTTTAGTCACATTAGTCTCTCTCCTTTTTTTTACTGATCGTGACTCAGTCTTTTCAAAATAAGGAAGAAAAAGACTAAAAGACAAGAGTGAGGGAGTGGGCCTTTGATTAGTTCGCTTCATGCATTTACATGTTTGCTTAGGTTGGGGGGTTGGGCTCTTTAGTTAGGCTTAACTTTTCTAGACACAGTGTATATATTTAAGTTTAAAAAAATTATACAGTTAAGCGGGTTAGTCCATGAATCCGCGGGCTACCCGTTAGCCCGTGGTTTAAGGGAGTGGACCAGAAAGTCCATGGGTTGCGATTTAAAATTTTCTAGATCGCCCTTTACTTTTGCTTCTCCCTTTGTTCTCCGTGACAAGGGCTTGGAATTATCTATTCTCACCAAGTCTTTCTTTCAAGTTTCTTCGTTGAACATGCGATCTTTGACTTGGACTAAAGACAGCTTTCCACTTGAAAGAGAGTTACTCAATGACACCATGAGGGTCTCTCAACTATCCGCAAAGAACTCAAAAGTAATAGTGCTTGTAACTCATCATCTAGCATTATCTACATGGTGCGTAATTAATTCACCATATCTTGGAAGTTACTCAAGTGCTTAGCAACAGGTTTTCATCTCTACTTGAGATTCACAAGCTTTTAATTGCGAAGCTTTATTCGTGTAGTTTTTCACTCATAGAGATCTTGTAAATTCTTCCAGAGTATGGGCATTCGTCTCTCTGGCCACATGGTGGAATACACTAATATCCACCCACTGCTTAATTAACCCAATGGTCTTCCGTGATCTTTCCAATTCTCTCCTGTCACGTCTTCTGGCCTTGCATCTCCCTTCTCACAGGATTATACAAATCCTTATAGAAAAGTATATCCTCCACTTTTGGCTTCAAGATAGAGTAATTTGCTGCAATTAGCTTGGTCATGGTACCCATATTTCTCCCATTTAATTTACACAGCACAATCTTGAGTAAACTTGAGCACTCTGATACCACTTGTTGGGCTTAGGAGACTGATTCACAGTGTAATTAAATGATGCCAATGTGTGGCAATGAGCACTAAAATAAATCTGATAGAATTAAATCTACCAATCCACGAGCATAGTGAAAATAAATACATGCAAAGCTAAAATAAAGTGCACACTAAATTTTTAATGTAGAAACTCCCAAATACCAGAGGAAAAACCACGAGAGAGACTTGAAAAAAATATTTCACTATATTCAGGATAATTACAAAATATCATTTTCACACTCTCCAACCCAAGAGATAAATATAGTGTTTCCCTTAGAACCCTCCTATTCAAATACTACAATTTTGCAGTACCAAGGAGTAATAAAGATGATACTCAAATATATTCTGGATATTTACTCACACTCTACACTCTCTAGGATTTACTTACACTCTCTATTTTCCTTTCACTCTCAAAAAATAACACACTCTCTGTGTATTTTCTCTCACTAGCTCTTTAATTTATTTATTTTTTTGCTGCTTGTTGCTCTGTGTTGTGTCTTCAATTGAATAAAACTCCTCTATTTATAAAGGTTTCTGATGTGAATATAATCTGAAAACTTTAGCTACAAAAGAAAATTTTTCCTACACGTTGCCCTATAAACACAAACCATTGAAAAATTGTACGTATGCAAAACTTTTCTCCAACCACTCTGCTTTGTCTTGTTTCAAGCTTTTTTCTTTTTACAACATTTCAACTATTTCGATTTCAACTTTTATAGCTTCTAAAATTGTGGCTGGACCCCACAAAATGTTGTATCATTGTCCTATTGAAATTGAATTTAATTGGTATGCATAATTGTAGAAGAATTTTTATAATATGTCATCACATTATTTTTGGACCTATTTCTTCTATAAGGATTATTTCTTGGATTTGACCCCACATGAATGTTAAAAATCTTTTAACTTTGCAGTGTTTATCAATTAAACTCATAATCTTATTATACAAATGTTCTAATTTTCTAAAAAATTTCCTATAATTTTGCAATGCAATATGTGGAGTTTAATTTTGATATAATAACCGTTTTATGCAATCAAAGCTCTCCTTCGAATTAATCATAGGTTTAATTATGAAATTAAGCGAGTTGATCACATGTGACTTTTGAAGGGGGGCCATGGCACATCACTTGGCATCCTATTATTGGGTAAACTAAGAGGGTAGCTAACCCTCTTTTTTAGTTGGATTTAGTAGTGAGCACCAAGTAGATGTGGCTCATAATTTAATTCTTGTTGCCAATTCAATATTAAAGTCACGACTCAGGATGCTATTAACTAGAATGGGTTCACTTTAAGGGGGTATAATGGTAAATTCACTTAGGTGTTTTAAACATACTTACCCTTTCTAGAAATAGGAGAGATAGAGAGGAATTTGGAAATATATTTTATTAAGAAAAATGTGAAGTTTTCAATTTTTAATGAATTTTCTAAGACAAGGTGCAGATCTATCAAATCAAATGTAGTCTGAGATAATTAAGTTTTAGATTAAAATATTTAACTGAGTGACCAAGTAAAATCTCTTTCATAAAATAGTAATATGAGCTCATAAGAGGATGTAATAAAAAAATAATTAAGTAATTAATAATTAAAGAATAATTTGCTAAGTTAACATGATTAAGAACTTTGAAGCTTATGTTCAATAAAGTAAAAGAAACAATATAGTAAAATTTTAATTTAAGAATATTAAAGGCGTTCCATAATCAATATACACTGACACAACACACCCTCTAGTAACACTAAGGTGGTAAGTGATTCAAATACATTATTATGAGATGTCTCCTGCTCTTGTATGAGATTTTATATGAAATTCTATATAAGATTTTGCATGAGATGTCTCTTGATTTTGTATAGGATTTCATATGAGATGCCTCTTTATTTTGTATGAGATCTTGTATAAGATATATCTCAATTTTGTATAAGATTTTACAAGAAATTAATGTATTGAAAATGGAATGAGTGATATGGTCGTTGGATTGAATAATGAACTATAATTATGGACTTACATAAATCAAATTACAAAGTTTATTTTGTACACTAGATTAGTTTTATACCAAAATTATGGAGCATGTTGTATAGTTCAATTTTATAATTAATAATGTTGTTGGGCTTGATTAAAATGTTTGGCACTACTCATTAGAGAATATGAAATGAGCATTGTGTGTTTGGGCTAGTTATAGTGGGAAGATTTAGCCCATCACTTACTAAACCAAGAGATGAGGCCCTACTGTTGCCCCCATTGATATTGACACATGTTATCATTTTGATTGTTTGTGGAATAGGAGGAGTCACTCACCTTGTTAGTTTTCTTTGTTTATTTCTCTCTTAGGTCAAAGGCCAAGAATATGGGTTCACCGTCTTCTGCAAATATTCCAAGTAATTCTGACACTCAATACATCATATAATTATGATCATTTTGCACATGCTATAGCTGGATTAAATGCTTGGACAAATAGTAGGAATTGATTCATTATTTATATTGTTTATGATTAATTCCTACAATGGCATGTGAATAATGTGGCTATTATGCCTTATAAACTGGCATCAAATAACATGTTGATGAGAATGGATTGTTTGATGAATAATGCCATGATTTACTTATGATGAACACATGATGATATGCATATATTTATGAGTCAAATGAAAGAGGAAATGAAATGATCTATGCTAATGAAAGATGGCTAAGTTTACTGCTCATCCCTCAACTCTATCGTTACTAGCCCATAGAGAGGGATTAAAACATTGGTGTTGTTGCATTCTATGAGAATGAAATAAAAGTGGTTAAATTGCTGCTTAATTAACCCCCTCACTCATTGGGTCAATGCCCACAGGAAATCAAAAGGTTGTGGCAATTGTCACTATATGAGCTCATTAGCCCATAGAGGGTCGTCTAAGGCATTGGTATTATGCACTCAATGAGAATGTGAAAGTGAATGGTACAAGTCATGCATACATGAAATTACATATTGCATAATTATATTGAATTGTTAAAATGTTATGATTGTATTTGATGATAGCTAATTAATGATTGCGTGATAGCCATGCTATTGTTAAAGAAATGATTTAAAGGAACTCCACTTCCACTAATAACAATTTCAAAGGTTTATTATATGAACTATCATTTGTCCATTCTTTTTAAATAATAAACCTAAAGTGACTTGGGACGATAATAAAAACATTTAAATGTAACATAATAGTCTCAACTGAGAAATTATATTTCTCACATTTACTTTCCGTGTCGTCACCGATGAGCAATGGATTCAAGATTGATGTAGGCAATGGAGGCAGCGTGTGATATTCCCAGACTCTCCAGTGATGTTATGATTGTCATTTTTGCTATGTTACGTAGTATATATACTTGTAGTATTAGGACTGTATATTTTGAGGATTAATGTTAAATATGTATGAACTTATTACCACGGCCTGTGCCATGGCATGACGATGTATTAAATATTTACAATTTTATAACAATTGATGTTAGTCTTGTATTTTGGTTCCTTATTCCGCTTGATTAGTCAGCCATGCAAAGTAATTTTGGTTATCATATACACAAGCGATATATGTCCAGTTCTTGCTACAGGCTTAACTTTTTCAGAAATACCAAAAAATAAAGGAAAAAATTTCCCATTATTTTCATTAAAATAACTCTAGTAATTATTAAAGTTTCCACAAGCATAAATAACAAGTAAACTGTCGTAATACGACTCAAGCATTGTATGTAATTATTATGGTGTTATAGACTTTAACTTTGATATACTAAGTATACAATTTTATTTACATTATTGTCCATTAAATTCTTTGCATGACCATTTAAGTAGTAAATATAAAAATCAATTAGATTATTTAGTATGACAATACATGATTAAATAATGATATAAAATTTTTTTAAATCATCAATGTATAAAAACTAAATCCAATTTAAAATACTTAAAAAGTATCAAAGTAAAAACGACCAAACAAACTGGCGGTAGCAAAGGGTAATATTTAACCATATATAGTAAAAAATTTACACTTTTGCACTATTGCCAACTAATATAAATTAGAAAAATGTCAAATCATAGGAGATAACTACGACCACCATGACACAAACTTTCTTAAATTTTTATTGGTTAACAGTATTAGATTACTTTACACTACCACTTCATTTAAATTAAACTTTTATTTATTTTTTGTTTTTTGTTCTGCACTTATAACCTTTTAGGTTTTTTTTTTTAATTTATCATTTGTTATTTAAAGGGCCACTGGGCCCGGTGAAATTCATTTTATGGTCCAATCAGCCCAGTTCGAAGGACGCGAACCACGGCGTCGTTTAGTTATCCCCCTCCCCTGGGAGGCATTTCCGTCCTCCACTCTCACCAACACACTATCTCTGTCCGAAGTCTCCGAGCCAAAACGCAATGGCGTCTGTAGCAGCAACCGCAGCTCGCCGAGCCGCATCTCTGACCTGCGTTTCTATCTCCGCTACCAAAACCCCCGTTCAGCCCTCCGCCCTCATCCACCGCCGCAATCTCGCCGGAGCCGCTGGTAATCTCGCATTCCCCTTTGTGTTTGGATTGCCTTATTTTCAGATCAAAACAAGCATATAATCAAATCGTTACAATAAAACAACAAAAAAGCGATTATTTCTCCAAAATTAATAACTACCCAAACATGCTCTTTTTTTTTTTCCATTTATTTTCCCGATCCCATTTACCGTTCGTTCCGTCGAAATCCCTCTAACCAAACTCTTTTAATCTTTTTCCCTATTTGCTCTGCATTAACGCACCACTGGTAGCAAGAAAAGTTGTTCTATTGCGCTTTTTTTTTTGGTTTTTGCGGTTGCAATTTTTGGTTTTAAGTTCCACGTTTTTTTGTTATTTGGCCAGATTTATTAATCCAAGTTTATGCATTTACAATTATTGGAATCGAAAGGACGGGACCTTTTCGTTTTGCCTTTCTATTAGGTGCCTGTGATTTTTGGGGAAACCTAGGAACTAGTTGGTGAATTGCATTTTTCTGAGGAAAATATGTGATTGGAATTGGGTCTTATGTTGAGAAGGGGAAAAAAAAAGAAAGAAAGAAAAATAAAGCGAGGTTTTAGAGCTAAAATTGTTTTTGAAATTTTAGAAAACAGTTTTCAGTTTACATTTTCCTGTTTTAAGTTAGTTTTCTATTTTTTTTCGGGATTTCAGGAAGGTTGAAACTACAAAATTCACTTTTTAGTGTTAACTGTTTTCTTCACAAGATTCTGAAAATAGGAAAACAGAAAAAAATGAGAAAAATGATAACTGATAACTGTATCTTGAAACCAAAGGCACCCTGAACTCTTGAAATGAACAAAAGGGGAAATAATGTGTGTGGGGTACCAAAAAGTGTAAATAAATAAATAATTAAAATTGGTTGAAATTAGTCTAGGTCTTATTTTTGTTTATAATATCTTTTGATGCTGAAACCAGGGCTTTGGTGTTTCCGTGTTTGGTAGTGTGATGTGGCTTTATGAACCTAAGTGAACATTGTTCAATGAACAGATGTTTGGTTGGTCTGTTTGTTCTTTTGGGTTCGCTGAAGAAATTGATTTTGTGTCTATGTAGTAGTAGGTTTGCATATAGTACTCAGTTATGACATTTGAGAAATGGCTTTATCATTTGATTATTGCAGATCACCATGGCCCCCCAAAAATTAACTGTTGGCAAGACCCAATGAGCCCATCTAAGTGGAAGGAAGAGCACGTGAGTTTAATTTTGTGTCTGATTGGATCTTTTGTTTGGTAATTGAAATGTTCTTTTGACTGGTTTGTTTGTGCTTGCAGTTTGTGATTGTCTCTTTAGCTGGCTGGGGACTATTCTTCTATGGGGATACAAGTTCTTCACAAGAGGCAAGGACAAGAAGGAAGAGGTACTTACAACTGTTGTTAACGTGGTTAAGATCATTACGAGTCTGCCTGACCTTGTTTTTTACAACTAAGTTTTTGAAGGCTGTTCTGCTTGCAGTCAGAAGTGCTTTTCTTTCCCTCCCTTTAGCTATAACCTTTCTAAAATTTGTATGGAGTTAGAGTTGTTGGAGTATTAAATCTTCAAGATTATGCCTTGGATTCCTTATGTTAGAGGGTAAGCCTCGATTTCAAGAGGAAGGTTGCTGCTGCGTAAATCTTGGAAACAGCCTATTTACAAGTGGGAGTAAGCAAGGTAGCTAGGATCGCGTGCAAGATCGTGAAATCACATGATCCTATGCTCCAAGCAGCCCTTTGCGATCTTGATTCCACCTCTGGGTTCATTGCCACCACCTCGCTGGGATCGCCAGGGAAGATCGTGGAAGTGCTAGAATCGGCAATCTTGGTGAGCCGGCCGCTCTTAAACTCCTCCTCTCTCGATCTTTGTCCCAACTCCTTCGAACCCTCTCTCTTCTCTTTGCTCGACAACCACCGGCACCAAAAGACCGCTGGCGCTCAAGCTCTCTAGTGTGGTTCACAACCACCACCGGCCGCTGCTCTTTCTCTCCTTCTTTAAGCTCCGAGCTCATAAGGACAAGGTGTCATTCCACTCTTATTGTCTTTCTTTCCCTTCACTCCTTGGCTTGGCCGCACTCCAGCTCTCTCTTTTGCCCCGATGCCGACGTCGATGTTGCACGCCAACACCCTCGACACTAACCAGCAAAACCATCTCTGTCCTCCGGCGCTTTGAACTACAAATTCCTGCTCCATGGCCGCATGCATATGATCGCCCTCTTTCTCCTTGTTTCTAGATGCCCCCAAATCCCTCACTCTCAAACTTAACCTTTGCCTCGAGAAGCTTCCTCCACTTTGTGTTATTTTTGCCTTCTGTTTATTCTAATTTTTTTTCTTTCTTTGTTGTTTGGGCTTTTGGGCTGCTACTCTTTGAAAGAAGATTGATGCTTAATGTTGGCTCGTATTTTTTTTTCATTTATATCAGCTCAAGAAAAACAATGATTGGGATTTTGAGTTCAAGGGTAGATTCATATGGTTTAATTCATAGTATTGAAACTGGCTCTACTTTTATTGGAAATCGGTAAATCGGTCATGAAACTGATTCGAGTCACTGTTTGGATCGGTCACACATAAAACCGGTAAGCCGCTTCACTCGGGTTTTTATCAAAACCATGACCTGGCCGATTTTCAAGAATCGACTGTTTTTTCTTTTGCAATTTTGCTAAATGACATCGTTTTTTAAAACCTTGAAAAAAAAATTCTAATCTGATTTATGGAAAAATATAGTAACTTTATTTGTATTGTTATGACTTATGAGTGTGTGATGTAAAACCTTGTGAGTTTGCGTGTATAATTATGTTTTGAACTTGTCGATTGTGATTCGTGATCGTGAAATGTGAACAATATTTTGGAATTTATGTTATTTATTTATGTTTTTGTATTTGGACCCCTTAAAGAGTGTCAAATTGTTAATTAGTTGTCATTTTGTTATATTTTATTTAAATTTATATATTTTTTATTTTTATTTTTTTGGTATAAATCTGGTTGGCCGACCAATGACCCACCTTGAACTAGTGACCTGGTTTATTCGAGTCAATCATCGAGCGAGTTCTGAAAACTATTGTTTAATTGTTTTGAAAAAAAATAATTAATTAGTAAATATTATTTATACACTATGGAGTTTTTAGTTATGTTAATTGTGACTTATTTACTAATTTACATTATGTTATGTGGTATATATATTTATATAAATATAAGTTTTGTATTTTGGTGGGATCTTATGATCCGTGTTACGATACAATGATTTGCAATTTTGCATCCCCTTTCAATCCTACATAAGATCTCGATCTTAGCTAACATGAGAGTAAACTGTACATTTGTCCTCCCTAGACCTCACTGGAGCCTCATGCACTAGGCTGCCCATTTAGTGTTTTGGGTTCCTTACTTCCTTTTGAACACTGATGACACTGTCGCATTTCTCATTTGAGAGTTAAGATATGATTGTTTCATGAAATCTTGGTTTGACACTTCTACTTAGTTGTCACGGAATGCAATTTGATTTTAAGGCAAATTTAAGGCAGTGTGTGAGTGCTTTAGTTGTCACTTCTACTTAGAAGCAATCTTTTAAGGCAAGATAATAATTTAAGCTCGGACTGCATCTGAAAATATTATCTATATTTCTCAGGTGCATGTGCTTTAGGTATGTTTGTGAGGTTGGATTTCAGGAGAAGGAAGGATTTGTAGAGTAAATTTTTATAATTTTACACTACAATCCTTTTTTTTCTTACCCTCCAAAACTCACTGAAAAACATACCCTTAGTATCTTACAATATCTGATTTAGGGTAATGAAATTTATCCTAGCATAGCTGTTGTCGATTCATTTTATCATATAGGCTCTTCAATAAGAAGTGTCTTTGTTGAACAGTTATATTTAAATCATTTTTTAAAGAGAACTTGTTAATCCTGATGATAGATTATAATATGGCCATTTTTGTCTTTTTACAATTTAGTGTCATGTTAATCACATGTGTATCATATTGGGAGGTGTTGAGTTTTTGTCTTTGCTCACTGAATGCTCTGTATATTTGCAGAAATTGGTGGAAGCATCACATTGAGGTTTGGAGCTTATTATTTACATCCCAAAGTGTTCCTGCTAATAATGCGTGTGCCCGGACTCTTCCGAGTTTTTGCAGACTCAGTCGTGTTTGCTGTCAAACAATTGTTTAGTTTTCATTAGTACTTGAGGACAATGAAATATTGGGAGATGATTCTTTCCAGAACAATGTGTTACATTTGAGTTATATTTGCTCGTTTTGTGCCGATTCATGCATTCCTCTACATTTGCAATCAATTACTTTTATTGACATATACTACGAGAATGAAGTTGACCACGGAAGGAAGCTATTTTTCTGGGTCTTTATCAGTAATTGAATGATCCTGCTACCTAGGACGCCAAGAGCAAACCATGTTCTAACCGCAACAGTTCTAGTAAAATAATCATGTTCCCAAAGATACTATGTAATGCACTAATTGACTGCACAGATCCTATACTCCATGCAGTTTCAGCGAACCAAGGGAACGGGTTCTGCTTTGTGTATTGAATCCCATTGTGCATGCTTGAAATTCGTAGGTTGTACTTGTGAGTTGCATTCTCATTCATTTTGGTGACCAATGGGGAAAGGAAGGGGACTAAAGAGTAAAGGGCCTTCAAGGGCCCTCCATTTCCCTAAGAAGGGAGTGAAGCGAAGGAATTTAAAGAGTAAAAGGTGTTCATTCTCTCTCCAAAGTGAAACCAAACATAAGGTATTCATCCAAAGTGAAACCAAACACTAAGGTGTGTTTGGTTGGAGAGTAAAAATATAAGTAAAAATTACCTAGTTGAGTTTTATGTTTTATTTTATATATAAAGCTCTTCTAGGTAAATTTTATTTAATTTTTATCCGTCAACCAAACACAATCTAAACGTGATCTTGAATTCTGCGGAGGGCAAGGTTGTTAGGTTGAGTGCCAAAGGATGATCATCTCAACAACTGTAAAGCATGCTCATTTGGCTGGTATTAGCATCATAGATGTCACGAAGTTTGAGTAGTTTAAAGAAATTAGTGCAAAATGTAAAACGAAACGTCTGGTACTACTAAATAGAAAGCACATTTGTGTCAGTAATTTGAAATTTTCTAAGCACACCAAAGTAGCAAACCAACAGTCCTATTCTATTTAGACGCAAATACAGTTCAATCACAAATCAGGCTGAAACTCTGACCCTTCTACCTCTTCCTTGTACTCCTCCTCCTCATCTTCAACATCAGATTGGGGATCCTTGAGGAAATCATCATTTTCCTCCTCCTCATCTTCATCGTCATTCATAAATTTCTCTTGCTTTTGTACACCTGAAGCCTCTATTTCTTCAGGTTCTTCATGAGACGCGTTGGATTTTGATTGTCCACCATCCTTGCTAGCTTTGTTGATTTGCCTCCTGCTCCAGCTTTGATGAACAAAACTGTCTCCTTTATTTTCTGCCTGTCTGATTTCATCCAGTTTCTCTTTTTCTTGGTGAATAGTATTGTTGTCATTATCTCTCACTTCATGATTTGTGTCATTCACTATCGTGCTTCTGCCATCATTGGTTTCATGCTTTTCAGGCTTCAGCAATATGGCTCGTGGCTTGTCTTCTATTGGGATACCATTGTCCCATTCCTCATCCTCCTTTTCAGTATTTCCCTCATCAGAAACTCTCCTTCTACTCTTTAACTCGCCATCATTCTCATGCCTGTAAACCTTTCTGTTGCCCCTTTTTTCCACCTCTGCATGACTTTCAGAAATCCCATTGCTCTCCATTAGCTTATTCTTGACAATGGTTTTCCAGCGCTTCCCTTTCGATCTGCTTACACGGTCATGTTTCCTCTTTTGCACCGGCGGTGGTAGCCCCTGAGTCACCTGCCAATTGCTTCACCTTAGAATACTCATCTCCAGCATTTGTATTATGCTCGAGTTGCGCTGACTGCTCTCCTCTGATTGCTTTCTTTTCTCTACCATTCACCACTTCAGCTTCTGTGTCTCTTGAAGCGGCACCTTCTGCACCACCATCATCTTGAGGGTCTTTACTTTCTCTTCGGCTTCTCATCATTCTGAATTTCATCTTTTGTTCCAACTGTATCCTCACCATCTTTGAACACGGTTAATTTGCTGCTTTCACTTGCATCATCATTTACAATGTGCTTGTCATCACCACCCTCATATTTGGCAGTATCAAGTGAATGTTCTTCTTCCTTTCTTTGTTCTCATTCTCAGTTTGATCTTGTGCTGCAGCCACTGTTCCATTTCCTGTCACACTTTCAGGAATCATGGTCGTGACTGGGATTTCGAGACTGTGCTTCAAGTCCTGTATTTCTGCTTCCTTTTGTTTAAGATTTTCTCTAAGTGCTGCTACTGTATTTCCTTCTTGTCCCAAGCTGACCCCCTTTTCTTCCATTGCTCTGAGCTCGTTCTGCTTCTCCTCGAATGCGGATTCCATCACTTTCTGCTCATCTCTCAGGGAATCCATGGTGGATTGCATCTCCACAACTCTTCTATCAAGCTCCATCTTTTGAATCCTCAAGCCGTATATCTTCCCCTTCATCTCTTCGTTCTTGTTTCTCAACTCTTTGGTGCGATCTCTTTCCTTCTATGTGATTCAAACAACCAAGGCTATATCAATGAACTAACTAATACAACCTACCTATATCAATCACATAATTGAATTAGAAATGAATTGAAAATGCAGCATCTTTATAATTATTTATTTTCATCCTAATTATAATTTTTCATTACAATGCACCCTATAGGCAAAAGGGTAAGAATTAACAGATTGTTCAAGCAGATTTTTTCTTTTGGTTAAGGTTGAAGCATTGTGCGAATTTGCCAGTTACAAAAGATTGCTTCATCGGTGCTGCAGTTCACACCACCTTTTCTTCAACTTGGCTGTAGGCAGCATTTTGATCATTTTTTTTAATGCATGTTGCTGCATACGTGTCATGTTGATTGCATAACACGTCAAAGAAGAAACAGAACCCGAGAGAGAGAGAGAGAGAGTTACTGACCTGCAAGAGAAGCTGAAGGGCAAGGATTTGATTGTCTTTCTCTTTGACAAGGAGGTTGTAGATGCGCCTCTCTCTCAGCTTGTGAAGCACCATGACCCCAAGAAGTGAAGCACCAAATGCAATGAGCAACATCAATGCATATGGCCTTCCCCTATGGCTCCCTCCACTGCTTCCATGCAACCCTTTATTGTAAGCCATTATCTCTTTTCCCTCCAGAGGGAAGGAGATGATCAAACAGATCAAGAACGTTATTATGAGCTATGAATGGTTTCTTTCTTTGTTTTTATTGTCCTTGGAAGGAACAATGAATGAAAGGTGAAGTGGAGTAATGGGGTTGCTTTTCTTTCCCTTCTCTACCCCTAAAAGCGTTGAGAGAGTCGTGTGGCTTATAGTGGTGAATTTTGGGTTGCTTGTCATGCAAAAGAGAGTGCCACCTACCCATACATGGCGCTCTATCTGTGGTCGCGGAGTTCAATAAGCTCAGCTGAGTTGTGGCATGCATAGAAATTGTGTTAGGCGCTGATTCTGGGAACTGCCACTTTCTTTTTTCCCTATGTTCTCCTCACTTTACTATTACCCTCCTAAATAAATAAAACTCAGTATTTTTCTAAAAGAAAAACATTTTGTATCTACATTAGTATTTGTTAAAAAGCCGTGTTATTTGGATTTATTATTAATAGACATTTATTCAACTATATATTTTTATTATTAGATTAAATATGAATTATACTTAAATATTCACACCTCTATTTAATGAATATATATATAAGTATTATTTGTACAAATAATATTTTTGTTATTAAAATAACTCATATTTTACTATACTAATTTAAATATTATTTTTCATCGAAAGGTGGGTTGAACCAAATCCAATTTAATTTAAATAATTGAGAATTGGAGATACTTCCGGTTAACGATACCACAAGTCAAGTGTTAATGTGGGGAGTGGGATGACCAGAGTACAGCTATTTCCTTAGCTTGTTTAATTATTTAAGGTATTTTCGCACATTTGGGTGTGTGTTTGGTATGTAATAGAAATTTGTCAAAATTTTTATGAAATGAAATTTATGTGTAAAATTATAAATAAAAATTATTTTTGAAATTTTTCATTCCACTTTTATTATAACAACCCTTTTCATTCTAATGTGGGTTATACAACTTGCAAGTTATAACCTATACATGTTATCTCACGGTATCCCGTGAGTCATCCTTTTCATGTGAACGCCATACTTGTTGCATAATTGCATTCATTAAAAAAGTTCATAACAGTTTCATTGATATTTACTACACTATTACGCAATAAAATATTTTTAGAATTCAGTTCAAGGCACAAGTTTTTTTTTCTTACATGGATCATTTAACTTGGGTCAATCCTGGCGGGGGCGTGGTATTCTGTTAGATTCACTCTCCGTTGGCATTCAAGACACATGTCACTGCAATGAAATACGATTTCTCCTCAATCCTCCTATTATCTTCCTAAACACTTTATTTTAATTATTTATTTGATATTTTATTATTTTATTTATTTTTAAAATCAAATATATTTTATTTAATTTATTACAAAAACAGAATAAATTTGACAATGAAAAATTCAGTATCGTATAATAACTCTATAAAAGACCGGAGTGAAACTGACATATTACTCAGGATTATAGTTGTCACAATTCTCGGTGGATGCTAGGACAATAAGGCAACTACAAATTTATTTGTTAAAAAATAAATTTTCAATGGAGTGACTACCAATTTTATTTATGAGGAAAAATTAAAAAACCTTTTTGATTTAGCAATAAGTAGTATTTCTAAGAGATTAGGGTTAGAGTCTAATTAACTATGATTAGGAAATGGTGAAAACTGAATTCTATTGCACTCTTATATATATATATTGGTATAAAAATGGTAACCTTGGAACTTCTTACACAAATTTATTTATGGCGTCGATAATATTTATTTTCTCCTAAAATCATAACAATTATTTACAATTTACAATTTACAATTAACATATGATATGATCTGCCTCTTCGTTTATATTGTTTGGTTGAGCTTATTTAACATTAAAAATAGTATATAATAAAAAAAACTTCAAGAGACGAGTTTTGTTATTATATCCTACAAATAATCATCTTTCAAACCAGTTCTTTTGTCTTTTCCCTCCTCTACGCATGAGATCCAGCCGCTGTTCATTTCTAAAAGCTTCCTTCTTGAGACAGCTCTGAAGTGTAGTTGTTCATGAGTTGCATTAGTTCATTTTCAAACTCTTTCTCAAGTTCAACCTCCTCCTGTCACTACTTCTTCATGAGAGCCAACTTTTTGTTTTCATGAATTAATATGATATTGTCTCTCTTTGCCTCAAATTGTCTCATCTCATTATTTTGAAGTTATATTAAACTAGAGATGTTCTCCACTCTGTTGATTGCAAAAATATTTAAGAATGCCAAAAGTTAGAATTTGCCTTCACAAATATCAAGAATTGAATCATGTTTACCGCTTACTCAGGTGACTATTGTGAAATAGGCAACAAAATGTTAAGAAATATGCAGTCAAAGAATGATAAAAATGAAACGTAGATTTTGAGACAATCTTGGAATAATGCACACAAAGGGATATAAATATCTATGCTTGTCTTCCACTTTGGCAAAAGAATTTCCACAAGACTATTTAATCTTTTCTTGCTTGGCCTACTGCAATTTCTCAAATTCATCTTCCTTTACAGCTAGAGTTTGCTCAATGATTTGGATTTGATCTTGGAAAATTTATCTTGTGCATCCATCTAGAAAACAATATATCAAGCCAACTAATTTGTTTACTAGTGGGGTTCACATTTCTTGTGTGTGTTGAGGAAGAGAAAGAAGAAGAGAGAGGCTAGGATTTTTAAGAGAAAACTAGGGTTATATATATATATATATATCATGTGGTATTGTCTTGCTAACCTTTTCATGGGTTAGGTTCTTACAAGGCCCAAAAGTATTTATTACTTTTGTATATTTTTTAGGACAAGACTAATATCTAGTTCCTTATGGCCATTTCAATCAATTAATTCTCAAATCATATAATGACGTGTGCATTTTTCTTGGAATACATGTGTAACTTAAAAATTAAAAATATACACCCTTCTAAAAAAAGGTGCACCCTCCTATTGAAATGGATTACTACCAATATGTATGTTGCATGATATGCATGAATGACATGGAAATATCCAGCGGAAAAAAAGGGTGAACCTTCTTTTCTTCTTCTTCTTTTGAATGGTTATGTATGCATGTTATACATATTGATGAATGATAAGGGAGAGATGACTTCTTTGGCTATTGATGTATGTTATGACATATGAAAAATACGCATGACTTTTTATACATGTTGCAACCTAGTGGTGTAACCCTAAATCCTAAATCTTAAACCCTTTCAACCCTAAACCCCCCTCCCCCTAGTTTCCCATGAGTGACAAAATGATGCATGATGCAAATACGTGTTAAATGGACTATTTTCCCTACTTATTGATGCGATTTATCAATGCATTCTATGATGATGTCATGTAGTTGGATATTTGAGAATGTTAGAAAAGCCCAAGATGCATGTGTTAGAATAATTGAAATTATTGAAATGTATGATATGCATGATTGATGTGAAAGGGATAAAAAGGGAAGAGAGAGGAAAAAATATATTGTAATGTTTGAATGCATATGAGAGAGAGGAAGACAATGAGCATGAAAATCTTCCAAAATAAAAAATGTAAATTGATTGAATTCTAGAGGGAAGAGTAGGGATCACAATGGTGACGAGACGACGTCAAAAAGTGCAACCAACAATGGTGGCGTCGAGGTTAGAGAGAGTGAGATAGTGGGAGAGAAGAGAGAAAAAGAGGCTCTGCAAAGGGGCAACTCGTTCAATAATTATGTTTCAATGGTAATCATTTAATGAAACACACGGTTTTTTCAAACTTGTTACCAAGGGAAAATCCCTCAATAATAGGCTAATGGTAAAACCACGTGTCTCCTTAATTGTTTATTGACGAATTATCCCATGGTAATTAGAAAAATGAATCGTTTTACGCGTCACCTACTTAAATTCAAATATTGAAGGAAAATTTAGGTAATAATTTTATCAATTTTTATTAAAAAAGTTGTTTACTTATTACCAAGGGAATTTCCCTTGCAAAATATAATGAATTTTCTATTTTTTTTAGGAAATTATCGAGGGAAAATCCATTGTTATTATTGGTTGATTTTTTATTAGATTGGAGGAAAAATGGAGCAAGCAAATTTTTTATTTTTTGGATAAGTCAATACCAAGCAAAAGTCCCTAGGTAAATCTGGCATGCAATATGGCGCCATTTGGTGCCAAAGTTACCAATGGATTTTCCTCATATATCTCACGCCCAACATTATGCCATTGTAATGATTGTCCCTTTTTTTTTTGCTTGCTCCATTATCCATCATATTGTAAAAAAATCCATCGGTGATACCATTTGGTGACATTAAATGCATGATGTATGCTAAATAAAAGATGAAAGAATTACGGTCCCTTGTGTCCTAATAGAGTGGGACCTAATGGTTGGGTATTTCTAAGGTTGAGACCCTAATTTGGATAGTTGCTAAACTCAATCTATTATTGCATAGTTTTTGGATGGATCTAGACCCCTTAAAAGTCATGGTCCATAGATTACTTATGTCAATATGATAAGAACCCAATTTTATGAGCTTGATTAAAGGGACACAAAAGTCACAATAAGGTGGCTCGGTCCCAGGAACAATCCAACAGGAGAATCAATGACTATCATGGAATCACAAACTTCACAATAACAACATCTAATTCCCTCTAACCTTATGGTTTTCCAAAACCTGGGTATAGAGCCCAAAAAATGTGTGAGATAAGTGAAAGTGAGGTGTGTTCAAAGAGCATAAAAACCTTAAGGCCCTAAAAAACTATATAATAAATCCTAAAGAATATTAAAAAAAATTCAATTATTCGAAGGTTTAAAAAAATAAATAAAAGAAGTTCATTACCCTAAGGTTTGGGAGACAAATTACAAAAAACAAATTACTAAAAGAAGAATTGTTTATAACTAAAAGAAATAAAAGGAAAGCAAGCTGGGGGAAAATTAAATATTGTATAAGTTATAATTATTTATATAATTTACTCTAATAGGTTTGATTTTCTAACCATCAGTTCTAGTGTTAGACTATCACAATGTTCCCAATAGCGCTGAGTCAAAAAGGTAACTAAAATTTTACTTGTTGAAAAATAAATTTTCAATGAAGTTCCCATTTTTCTTTATAAGGAAAAATTGAAAAACCTTTTGATTTTGCAAGAACTGGCCTTTTAAAAGAGATTAGGTTTAGTAGTTTAATTATGATTAGAGAATGCTAAAAACTAAATTCGATTATACTCCTAATACATCCGTATAAATATTATCCTAGAGCTTCCTATGCAAATTTATTTAACTTTGACAATATTTATAATATAATAACAATTATTTACAATTTATAATTGAAAATAAAATAAAAGAGGAAAAAATAAAATGAAAATAAAAGAACAAAAGTTAAGAAAAAATAATTTTAGCTTGATAAGTTGTCTACTTTTATGTATTCCCCAATGCAATGGAGAATTCAAAATCTCATAATTTTTCTAGAAAATAATTGTTTGTTGGTTAATTTATTTATGAAAAAATAAAATATAGAAAACAAATTACTCTTGTACCTAATAGCATGTCCTATACAATATAAGTAATGATAGTATAATCTAAGTTCACGGTAAATCCTACACATGACCACATATCAACCATTCAAAATATAATTTAAAATTATAAATACATAGTGCTATGGATAGAATTTATCATAAACTTGAGTTTATATAAACAATTTTCATATAATAAACCCTTATACCTTTGAGAATGGCTAAACCATTATTGCATGGATTAAATGAAAAGTATTTCATTGTCATAAAAAAGCCAAGAGATAATTTAAAACAAGAAGAGTAAATCCCCAAATTGGTTCCTCGAAATATATGAGGAACAAATTAATCTAGATTTTAAAAGTTCCAAATTAATCTTACACATTTTAAAAAAGGGATAAATTGGTTTACTTACACAATTAAAAAAAAACACTTGTAAAACTTGCAAAGGGACTTTGTCCTTTCTTCTTTTAAAATGTAGGGATCAATTTGAGACTCTTAAAATTTGAGAGACTAATTTGAGTATTTTATCTAAGGATTTGGCTTCTCTAAAGTGATGCAATTAGTAAAATGTAAAAGTGAGGTTTTAACCATCCTTAGATGAATGACTTTTATTGTGTATGGCTCCCACTAAATGATCTAAAGATAATTAACCGATCACTTTTACAATTTACCAATATCCTCAATTTAGATAAACCAAATCCTTTATCTAAACATCGAATAAGTCAAAAATAAACTACTCAACTCTAGTCTATTAAACATCTAATGATGTAAACAAGTAAGTTTTATTAATTGAAGCTCATATATATATATATATATACACACACATGAAGGAGTTTGTTTTATAACTAACTATCTTAACTAACTAGAGGTTACAATAATGATTACATTAATATGTTTAATAACCCCCTCAAGTTGGGAGGTAAATATCTAGGATTCCCAACTTGGAAGCTAAATATTTGAACTGCGATGCTGGTAGTGGTTTGGTTAACATATCAGCAAGTTGTTGGTTGCTTTTGACATGTATCAGTTTCAAAACTCCAGCATTGACTTTTTCTCTTATGAAGTGGCAGCTAATCTCTATATGTTTGGATCGCTCATGAAAGGTTGGATTGGAGGATAAGTGTATTGCGGATTGATTGTCACAAAAGACTAAGGCAGGAGGAACATTGATGCCAAATTCTTTGAGGATTTGGTTCATCCAAGTGAGCTCACTAGAGACACAAGATAATGCTCTATATTCAGCCTCTGGAGAAGATTTACTCACTGTGGCTTGCCTTTGTTTTCCAAGACAGCAAGGAATTGCCTAGGAAAACCAGGAACCTAGTTGTTGATCTTCTAGTGTCAATGCAGCTAGCCCAATCAGCATCCAAATATGTGCTTAAGGTGAGTGAAGAAGTGGGAGAGAAAAGTAATCCTTGGCCTGGACAAGACTTGATGTACCCAAGTAGATGATGAAGTGCTTGCTCATGAGGCATTCTTGGATCAGACATGTACTGGCTGAGTTTTGTGATTGCAAAATTTATGTCTGGACGTGAAATGGTTAAATACATCAGTCTTCCCACCATTCTTTGATATAAAGAAGCATCTGCAACAGGTTCACCTTCCTTTGCTTGGAGTTTCAGACTAGGTTCCATTTGAACGTTCCTGGCTTTGAATCTAAGAAGCTTGTGTCTTCCAATAGGCTGAGTGCATACTTCCTTTGAGATAAAAAAAATCCCTTTCTTAGACCTTGCAATCTCAAGACTTAGGAATTACTTTAAATCACCCAATACTTTAAGTTTGAAAAGAGATTCTAGCTTGGACTCACTTGGAGAATTGCTGACTTATTAGGACCTGAAATAATAATATCATCAACATATACAACCAAGAAAACAATGTTAAATCCAATACTAATATGAAGAGAGAATAGTCACTCTTGGATTGAGTAAAGCCAAGAGCAAGGATAGAGGATGAAAACTTTTGGAACCATTGCCTTGATGCTTGTCTTAATCCATAGAGAGATTTATTTAGTTTGCAAATCATGTTGGGATTATGTTTTGAATAACCAAGAGGTAGGTCCATATAGACTTCCTCAAATAGGTCTCCATTGAGGAATACATTGTTGATGTCAAGTTGGAGAAAGTTCCAGTTCTAATGGCAATTGAGAGGAGAATTTTGACAGTGGTTATCTTGGCAACAGGTGAAAAAGTGTCCAGGAAATCAATGCCGGCTTGTTGAGTGTATCCCTTTGCCACTAATCTGGCCTTATATCTATCAACTTTGCCATTAGCTTTGTATTTTACCTTATATACCCACTTGCAACCGATTGTATGCTTGCCATTAGGTAGAGGTACTAAAGACCAAATATGATTGGACTTAAGAGCTTTGATCTCTTCATCCATAGCTTGTCTCCATTGAGGATATTTGACGCTTGGTGGTAAAATATAGGCTCAAAATGTCTGAAACTTGTAAGATAAAGTTTTTGTAGGTGGATGAGAGGTTATTGTAAGAGATGTGTTTGTTGATAGGATATGTGTTAGTGTTGTAGCATTGGTAATTGTCAAGGTGTTTAGGAAGTCTTCTTTCTCTAGTTGACTTTCTAACAATAATGGAAGTTTTAGGAATGGATTCAGATATTGTAGGAACAGGATGTGATTCGGGATTGGTTACTGGTTCAGGGGTTATTGAAATCTATGGTTGAACATTTTCAGATTCTAGAGAAATCTGTTACGGAATATTAGTGGGTACAACAGTTTGGGGAGGAGGAAGAACTAAGGATGAGGGCCGTTTTGGGGTTCTATGTATGTGTGTTCAGCAAAGGGAAAAATGTGCTCCCTAAAATCCACATCTCTAGAAATGAAGAAGCTATTTGTCTCTAGATTTAAAAGTTTATAACCTTTGTATCCTAGAGGATAGCCCATGAATATAGCTGGAATAGCTCTTGGAGAAAATTTATTTCTTTTGGATATCAATGTTGAAGCATAACACAAACAACCAAACACTCTCATGTTAAGATAATTAGGGGGCTTGTTAAAAATCAATTCCTATAGGGTTTTAAATTTTAAAATTGGGCTTGGAAGTCTATTTATGATAAAGGTTGCTGTGGATATGCATTCTCCCCAGTATTTTATGGGAATTTTTGATTGAAAAAGAAAGAACGTGCTACATTAAGTAAGTGTTGATGCTTCCTTTCTACCACTGAATTTTGTTGAGGTCTGGCTACACAAGAGAATTGATGTAGTATGCCATGTTCTTCAAGAAAGGAAGTTAAGGCTAGTTCTTTTGCATTGTCAGAATCTCAGCTGTTTTATGGTCTTACCAAATTGTGTTTGCACAAGTTTGATGAATTTGATAAGCACATCAGTTGCTTCAGATTTTCTTTTGAGAAGGTAAGTCCAAGTAAAACGGCTAAAATCATCTACAATGGTCAAGAAGTAGGACATCCCATCATGAGTGCACTTTTCATATGGTCCCCAAATGTCATAGTGGATAAGATCAAAGGCATTAAGAGACATGTTATTATTTGAGACAAAAGAAAGTCTTCTCATTTTTGCAAGAGGGCAAACATTACAATCTTTTATTCCAGAGAAATGCTTTTGTGGAAAAAAAATCATTGCAAATTCTATGAAGAATATTATTGGATATATGGCCTAACCTATGATGCCATGTATTTAGAAACAGAATTTGCATGGCTAATAGTAGCATGTATTAGCTGAATTAACATGTGAAGTAGTATTTATGGTAGAATTAACAAAACAGCAGAAGAAGCAGTGTTGGTAGCAGGTATTGGTGTATGCAGCAAGTATAAACCTTGAATTAAGTCACCCTTGCCAATCTCTAATGGAGGGCTTGTATGTGAAAATATTTTTGAAAAAAGGTTATGCTGCATGGAACATCTTTCAATAATGCAGAAACAAATATAAGATTTACTTTGAAACTTGGGATGCATAGCACATCTTTAAGGACTATAGATGGGGAAATAGTTACAGATCCTATGAAAGATACTTGTACTTTAATGTTGTTGGGTAAAGTGACATAGTGATCTGAATAAGGAATATGATGAGATAAAAATAAGGGTGAAGTGACAATGTGAGATGATGCACCAGAATAAACAACCCAATATGTATTAGCAAAATTAGGCAAAGGGTTAGTAGATGAAAAACATAACCTTGTGCAGTTGTTGGGGTATGATTCAAGGTGGAACCAATGTCATTGTGAAGATTGAGCATTTGCATTAATTGTTGTATTTGTGCTAGAGTGAAAGGATTGTCATTTGGAATAGCATGATTCAAAACTTGATCAGAAACTTGGATGTGATTTATTGAACTTACTAGTTTTGGACCTGATTTCTTCTCATAGCTTAGAGGATATCCAATGAGTTGATAACATTTGTCCTTTGTGTGGCCAAGGTAACTGCAATTTGCACACTTAGGCCTATCTTTCTTTGTAGGTTGTGGCTTTGAATTCAGATTCTTGTTCTGATTTCTAACAGCAAAGGCAACCTAAGGGATGGATGGTGTTATAGATGAAACTTCCCTTTGTTTTTCATCTTGAAGTATTAGGGAAAAAACCTTTGAGATTGGGGGAATAGGATCCATGGCCAAGATTTGGCCTATGATGGAAGAATAAGAATCATTCAATCCCATAAGGAAGGTGAGAACATACTCAGTTTGGTGGAAATTCTGCAAAACTTGAGCACTTCCACAAGAACAACTTGTAACTGGTTTCAAGGCATAATATTCTTCCTAAAGAAGCTTCATCTTGGAGAAATATTGAGTAACAAAAAGAGATTCTTGGGAAAGACTAACCATTGCTTTCTTCAATTGAAAAAGCCTAGGACCATTAGCTTGTCCAAATCGATCATGAAGATCATTCCAAAGAGTTGTTGCAGAATCAACATAAATGGCGCTTTCAGCAATATCCTTTGAAATGGAATTCAAGATCCAAGAACTCATGATGTCATTGTTGCATTCCTAGGCAGCAATCAGATTTGGATTTGCATCTGAACAAGGGCGAAGGAGAGAACCATCTACGAAGTAGAATTTTCGTCTTGCATTTAAAGCCATCTTCATGGATCGTGACCAAGAATTATAGTTGATCTTATTCAATTGTTGAGTGACCAGGATGAGGCCTGGATGATAGAAGGATGGAGGTGATATGGATCTTGAGATTGAGCCATCTTGGTTAACTCTCAAGAGTGAAAGAAAAAGCAAGGAAAATCACCGAGAAAGTAAGAGAAAGTGCAAGAAAGGAGATTTCGTGGAAGCAGAGAGCAAGAGAGATTCAACTGATACCATATTAAACATCTAATGATGGAAACAGTGAAGTGAAATTTTATTAACTAAATTTCATATATATATATATATACACGTGAAGGAGTTTGTTTTATAACTAACTATCTTAACTAACTAGAGGTTACAATAATGATTACATTAATATGTTTAATATAGTCTCAAACTAACTTAAACACTTTTTTCCCTTATTTTGTTTTTTTTTTATTTATCTTTGCCTTAAAAGAAATAAAAACACTCTAAAAACACACCAAGAAAAAATCAAATTTGACTTGACCTAATGTTCAACAATGTTATTGTAAGACCCAATTATCTCAAACATTCAAATAACCCTACTCACAAAATATGTGGGGTCCACCATTTATATTTATTTCTAACTTATCTTCTCTCTATCACTTCTCTCATACCATGATGGGTGTCTAGTTAAATGGGAGTTAAAAAACATTTCCCATTAAAGAAAAATGACTAAAATCTCAACTTAATTTATCAGATTTATAATGAGATACAAATTAGCCCCTCATATTTTGAAAGTCTTATGGTCTCTCAAATTTTAGAAATGGAGACAAGTTAGTCCTTAGATTTGGAAAGAGTCATCATGGTCCCTTAAATTTAAAAAATGGAGACAAGTTAGTACATTCGTCAAATTATTGTCTAAGCTGTTAACGAAAATGTCTATGTCTTGTGTTAACTTGCTTACATATACTATTAATTTTCATGATAGGTCCCAACTTACTTCACAGTGAGTATTTAGAAAGAGAGAGTATTGTACCGTCAATATCTCTTAGGAGGAGAACTACAAGAAGTTCAAGAAATCTTTTTTATGAGAGCAAAAGAAAGGTAAGAACTTTAGAAATATCTATTCTTCACAAAACAAAGGACAACTTAAAGTCAAAATCTTTCTCCTGGGAAAGAGCTATGGCGAGAGAGAAGATGAAGAAGAAAGTCTAAACAACCTCGCTTAGAAAAGTAAGGCAAGTTTAGGATCCATCGTGAAAATTATCAGGACATATAAGCAAGTTAACAGGACATAGACATTTCCGTTAATGGCTCAAAGGCAATTTGATAGAGAGACTAATTTGTCCTTATTTCTGAAATTTAAGAGACTATTATAGGACTTTCCAAATTTGAGGGACTAAATTAGGGTTTTAGAAAAAAAAATAGTAAACCCTCGAATAGGTTCTTGATAATTTTCTCATTGGACAACTTGGTCTTGACAAAAAGAAATTACTCATTTAGTCCTTTACAATGTCAAATGTCGAACATTTACTAGTCCTTGGATGGAAAATGTGATAGAGAAGTGACATGGCATGTGGGACCAATGAGTAAGAGGACAAATTAGTCCCTAACATTTTCCTTAACCCTCAATTAGCCCCTTGCATTGCCACCTCCACCATCTCCACCTCCTCCTCTACCCCTAACTCCTTCATCTCCCATGCCCACCAAATCTTCATCTCCTTCTACATCAGACCACCAAGATCAATTTTTTTAAACCAAAATTTCCTAAATTTTCAACAAACCAATCAATATAAACTTTATTAGGAAGACCATCAATGCTCTTCATCTCCTTATTCAACTTGCATGTAGAAAACAGAGAAGAAAAAAGGGGATTATTAGGAACTAGCCAACTTTAATATGAAGCTTGATATATTTTCTCATAGTCCTCTCTTTACACTTTCTCCATTTCCTAACTTCAATATAAACTGTAATAAACTTATTTTTAGCCTTAATCAAAGAAAACAAGACAATTATCCACTAAAAATAATATTTTTAAACAAAAGTTAAAAATAAGCACGAGGTACACACAATTGGACACACTGAGCAATGGTGGTAATAGCATGGGAGAGGTTAAGGCATAGGAGACGAAGAGAAGTGAGACTTTGAGCGATGGTGAAGAAATCTCTCCACCACTTTGATGCCTCTTTGAATTTCACTCTGAATAAAGGTTGATTCACCTTCACCTTCTAGGGTCAAGGGTAATTTTGAGATTGGGATTTTTGTCTCTGAATTTGGCGAATTACTATTATATTTGGTTGGCTTATTTAAAATTTAGGAACTCAAGTTGAAAAAAAACTTGATTTTGATGGTGCAATGCTCAAGGAGATGGTGGGTGTAGGAGATAAAGGAACCAGGGATGGAGGAGGAGGAGGGGATGATGGAGGTTATAGAAGTAAGGGACTAATTGGGTTATGAGTAAGTATTATAGATTTATTTGTCCTTCTATTCACTGGTTACATGTGCCACATTATCTATCTATCACGTTTTTCATTCAAATACTAGCGAATGCCTGACATTTAACATTATCAAAGATAAAATAAGCAATTTTATTTTGTGAGAGATCAAGTTGTCGGACCAAAAAATTGTCAATAACCTGCTTTGGGTTTACTAAAAATAATAATAATAATAATAAACATATCAAACTATAAGAAACACGAAAAAGTAACAAAGCTCCATAAAAAGTTGCTCCCTCCTCCTCGCTGCAGCCAACTTCTTCTGAACTCCAATCGATAAAGTTAGAGAAAAAAATCGTTTAGCCATGGACGACGACATCTTCGATTCTTCGCTGAATCTGGAGGAGACCCATTTCAAGGAAGGCTACGACCAAGGCTACACCGAAGGTCTCGCCTCCGGCAAGCAAGAGGCCAGGCAAGTGGGCCTCAAGACGGGCTTCCAGGTCGGCGAGGAGCTCGGCTTCTACAAGGGCTGCCTCCACATCTGGGCCTCCGCCGTCCGGGCAGACCCGGCCCGGTTCTCTTCCGGGCCCAATCGGGTATCCACCGGATGGAAGCGCTGCTCCAGAAGTACCCTATGATGGACCCGGAGGACCCGCACGTGCAGGAGATGATGGACGAATTGAGGGTCAAGTTCAAGATGGTGTGCTCTTCGCTGCACGTTAAGATTGGGTACAATGGGTACCCAAAATCTTCTTCTGCTGAGGCCAATGATATTCAGTTTTGAAAGGTGGTTCTTCTTTCTTCTGTGTTGTATCGCAATTGAAAAAAATTAGGGAAAAAAGAGAACACTTTCTTGTTCCGTTTTATTAGTCTGAAAATTATTATCTGGGTATGGTCTCTTTTGTCATGCCAATGTATATTTTATTTTCCAAGGTAAATTTTGGGTTAGAATATATTGCATAGTACTTAAAATTTAAATTTGTATCTAACTATTTCGAAGTGCTATGCTTATTTATTGGATTGTGTATCTTTTTGGTCTTTGGGAAGCTTATCCTGCATTGCTGTTCGACTAACCATTCCGTCAAATAAGTGAGTTTTTATTGTAGTTAGTTGATTTCGTCTGAATTTGTAAAGTAGATCAATCACTGTTGGGTTTGTTAGATTGAACATATAGAATGGCGATTTTTCATATGTTGGGGATTTGTGTGTTGCCATTGTTATTTGCTAAAAGCATAAATTGGCTAGCTCTGAGTGAAGTAGCTACTGCTAACTCATTACAAAATTGCCTGTGAAGGCTCATTATATATATCTGCTTAAAAATCAGAAACTTTATTGGTGATTTGAGATAAGCTTGGGCATTTTGGGGGCACTTGTGGTTGTGGTCCAAAAGACCAAAAGGCATTACGACAACAGGTTTTACGGTGACTCATTCTTCTGTTGTCTCAGTCCATATTCTTTGATCAGTCTGTGGCATGGCATGTAGTAATTGATATGAAAATGCTGTTAAGTCCATGGTTGCTTGCTTGCTGCAAAGTGTGTGTGTGTGTGTGTGTATCAGAAAGCAGAAACAGGAGTGCAATGGGGTCAATTGAATGAGCTGCCAGGCTTTTCCTTCAGGCCTCATAATTAGTAAGTTTGAAGATGTGGCCTACAATAGAGTTAGTTAGACCTTTGTCTCTGAGTTGGCTACAATTTCCCTCTTCAGAGCCATGTCACTTGACAAGTGCTGTGCTTGCACTGGTAAAGGCTTCTTTCCTCACCATTGACTTCTAGCTGCACTGCATTTCTCATCCTCCACTTGGGGTGGTGGACCACATACATTGGACCAAATGGCTAGGACTGCAAGATCAGTGGCTGGAGCCACATTGTATAATATTTATCATATGTAGAAGGAGAATGTTATCTCTTGGGTAAAGGGTTGGAAGTTTCTGTTAACAACAGAGTAAAAATTCATTGACTGATTATGTTTCTGAATTCTGAGGATGCCCTAAAATATGAAGTTGATCAGTCTCTGCCCATTGTGTAATTAAGCCATAAAATTGCAGCAATCAGTAACAAGTGCTCGACCAATTACCAGGAGCAACTTGTTTCGCCACTGCCACTGTTAATCTGTTATGCTCCCCAAGTTTTCATTTTATGGAATTTTTCCCTTGTTCACAAGTGACTGAATCCACACACTATTGAACTATCTTTAGTATGCCAACGAATCATCTTTTCAAATTTATATATTTTGCATATTAATGATCATTGAATTCCTTGCAGTTCCTGCTTTTCTACATGGAGCCGCACATGAAGAGGGGAGGACACTTGATTCAATCAGAAGAATACTTGGTTATTTCAAACCAAATTCAAGTGGGAACCAATGGGTTGGTAGGGACAAAGTCAGAAATCTTGCCACTGAAGCCAGTTAGTGGTCCAGCAGAAGTGACTCCAGCAAAAGTTGTTGTGGTCATTGGATCAACCACATGGTTTGATAACACTATAGTGCTATGGCGCTTGCAAATGGTGAAGGTGTTCATGGAGGTGGCCTGTAATTTTGTTGGATCCAAATAACATTGGTGGAGAAAGAGTGCTACAAGAAGTTGAAGCCTTGCAAAGGAAGGAGGTATTTCTGTGGTTACTTGAACCTAAGTCCCATTGTTTGAGGAGAAAATTTGATGTCAAAGAACCGGGCCTGTTTAGATTTTAAGTAATTATAGTAACGGAAGATTACCTTCTAATAATAAGGAAGGTTTCGGCCATTTGATTTTGTTTATTTGGTGATACCATATGGTGATTTTTCATTCGTTTCTTTCAAGCCTTCCAATTAACAATGTGTTATGAAATATCAGATGACGGACGAACCCAAGCTTATTGATAATAACTGTCAATTAGTTGGCAAGCTAACTACTTGCAAAGTTATACGTCACATTAACAGATTATAGGATCTGATGTCACTATTAGTTTCTGGGATTGGACATACCAGTGCCACTCCTATCTTAATTTTGTTTCTCAAAACAGCAAACCTTTTACTAGTATTACGTTTTCTATTGTTCAAGACTTCAGCTTCAAAATTACATTCTCTCATTATCCTTTATTTTCTTTTATTTGTTTAATCATTTTGCAGATTATTATAATTTTACTTAATTTTTAATTAGGTCTTTATATTTTAAAAGTTTATAATAGATATTGTATATAATTTTTCAATCAAGATAACCTAGAGTAAGTGATTGATAGTCTGATTGTTACAGTGAACAAAACTTATAGCGATCCATCAAAGCGATTACTTTCTGAAAATGTTATGCGAACAGGTTTATTAATTTAGCTACCCTTGCTGGGTCTCACTCGGCAGTTTGCACCTCCATCCGAATCTGATTTTGATCCGCTTGAAAGTTATGATGACACCACTGCAGATCTGCCCATCGCTTCATCACAACCACCACCAGCCAACAACACATCAACCGCCACTCTATCTTTTTTGGTTTTTAGGTGTTTGGCTTATGTTTCATATGATAGACTATATTTAAAGAGTGTATTGATAGTTCTTGTTATTTTTATGCATAGATTTTCATTATATATACATTGAATAATTTATATCAATAAGCTTTATGATACATCTGATTTCATTAGGTGCACCATAGCATTATTTAAATGATTTTATAACAGAGGTTAACAGGAGGGACTTAATTGAAAAATTTATATAATATAAGGACCTGATTAAAAACTTTTAAATTATAAGGATCTAATTGAAAATTGAGTGAAACCATAGAAACATGTGAAATAATTAAGCCAAAGAAATTTTCAGAGGACATTTTAATACAATTTAATGTGTATTTAGGAAAAAATAAAATGAAATTGAAGTTGATGCATTAAAATGCTAGGTGCCGAAGGTAATGTCATCGACTTATTCTCAGTTATTATCATAGAAAAAAAATACAAGATCTTAATCTCTGGTAACAGATCGTGATCATCGATGGTAAGAAAGAAATTCTATATGCACTGCCTATGAATATGCATTCTATTCAATAAGTGATCTGTGTAAGGGCATCTTCGGAGATAAGCGCATTACTAATATGATCTGTAGTAATATCACCTTACACATTTTAATGCTGAATAGAGTGGCTATGCTAGACAGTGTCCATCTCTTAGACTTTATCCATAGTACAAATTAGATAACTAATCAAAAGTCCACAGTGAAATTTAATTGCCTTTTGTAACTCAAAAAAAAAAAAAAAGTGATAATTGCCTAAATGGTTGGCTGGCATTTTCAACCCAAAATGCAGCTAAACTGAAACAAGCAGATGAAAACTGCTGCTGTGAGTGCTTGTTGCTTTCTTACTGTGAACCTATATTGAGCATAAAATTCTGAAATTTTACATCAGATATATATGATTTAAATAACCACAATTATTTACAACTGACGTTATCCTACTTGTAGTGTACCCCCTTTGTCACGAACACTGCTTGCTTTTAAACTCTTCAGAAAACAACACCTGAAGCAGCTCCCTTAGCCTCTCAGCACCAGGGCCTGGCCTAAAAACTGTGTCGTTGCCACGCAAAGAACAAGGGTCTGCGCCACCATCTGAGGTCCCGACACACCATGCCCCAGGCGAAAACCTATGTGTGCGCCCCAAAAGTTCTTTGTCAATCTTGTCCAGGACCGGATCATCCTTTGCAAACTTCCTGGCAAAGGCAGCATTGCTTTTAACCATTTTATCAAAGTCTTTCATGGTTAGAGAGAGGGATGCTGCTTTGGGGGATTGTCCCAAGCAATGTAGTGAAGATCATGGCCTAGTGCTGTGTGCCGGAATTCAGTGTTACAAATGACAGTGTGAAAATAGCCCTCCGCGAGGAGACAAAATTCGTATAATACATAAGCATAGTCCGTGGAAAGTTATCCCACCCTGATATGCAGTACTCCACAAAGGAACGGGTCAGTACAACCCAAGCTGAACCTGTCCACCAAAGCATATAAAAAAATATGGGGATCTACCATGTTGATTGCCTATCTAAAAGCAAATAAATGTAACCGGGCTAGCTAACTATATATTCTACAATCCTAGCACTGCTATTTGGTTGTGGAAAATAATGTAATAGTGCATCCAGAATTATAGATATAGACATACCGGTGAACAAGGTAAAAGTGGTGGGAAGTGTTCTTCGTTGAGTGGTCCATGCTAAATCAGATTTCTTTGACAAGTAAAGAGCAGGATCAACGATGATTGGTCTTGCTCTTTGATTCCTGAAAATATAAGTAGTGATAACAAGAAATTTCAATCAACTGATATGGTAAGCGAATAAACAAATGGAAACAAAACGGATTAGAGAAAACAATTCACATACAGTTTCCAACCAACAATACGAGTGTGTTCAATGAAATTGAGATCCCTTGACAGATTAGAAAAAACATGAAGCAAATCTGCAGAAGCGGGGAAACAATATCAGATGACTTCACAGTTCACAAAGGCCTCTTGAAGGTTCAAGAAGGATTACAGGTAGCTCAAACAACCATGAGAATATACCGTCACATGTTAAAGGAGGAAAAAAATGAAGACAGCAACAACTTCAAGTACATGATACCAAATCATTAATTGAGAATTTGAGATCCACGGTAGCCAGCTCAGAGATTAGAAGAAAATAGTTATCCTTGAACCAAATAGATGCTTTTTAAAACAGACATGAACTAGGCCAGCATTTTTTCAAGACAAAAATTAAGTCCACATATCCGACATAACATGCCTACAGCAGCCTTACATAAAGCTAATGCCAGAGCCACATGCATGCACCATATAAAGACTCCATTAATTATGAATTTGTGGCCAAGCATAATCATACCCAGATGGCAAATTTACCAGTTACACATACTTAAAAGCTAACACAATATGGAAATCAGCGTGTTTCTTCTTTGGAAGGATTACATATCGCACCATAGATGAAAAAAGGTGACATTTGGACTGAAGACTTGAAGCTAAAGCTAGTTGAGATTTATACACACATCAATAATCAGAGAATCATGTAACTACCAGGCTTTAGTGCGAACTAATAGAAGAAGCTCAATCACTACATAGAAAAACATCATGTACGAAAGAGCAAGACATTTTTAATCAATCTACTGAGCCTTGACAATAAAAAAATAGCCAATGGAATAAACTAAGAACTTTTCATTACTTGTCAACCTGAAACTACACCCGTGATACCCATAAGAGGGTAAAACTAGGAACACGGTGCGTCGATGAGTGAACTACCATGCCAATGTAATATTACCAACATGGAATGGAACAATAAATCAGAGTAAAAGGATTTTATCAGAACAAAATAAGACAGCTTCAACTATTACCGTCAGCCCATCAGGTATGGAAAAGATTTAGCTACAAGATCCTTGTAATCTAATGTGAATAAAGAGAACAAAGTTAGAAGCTTCCTTGAAGCAGACTTCATGCATATTTGAGTTGATATATGCATGCAATCCAATAAAACTCAAACTCCGAACAGTTTGGAGTGAGCTACATAGACGTTGATTTATTGGGATCAAAACTTAATTGATATTGCATTTAACAACTGCCTAACAGAGTAACACAACTTTAGACTTGTAGTACGAATTTAAACCATCTACTTTGAAAGGGACAATTATCTAGAATGTTTTACATTTTGTCCAGCCAAACTTCCATTTCCATTTGTACAACGGTTCTTTTCATAAAAGAATAAACAAAATCATCTTACAGTACATGTCACATAATGGAAGTGATTTCTGATAAGATTAAGCAACTGCTTAGATTAAACTGCAAGAAGGTTTGTGGAAAAGAAAATTTAGACCTTTCGGCAAAACAATGACTATATGCAGAAAGAAGCATCATCTAATACCTCCATAGTATATAGTAATGATTAATGAGTATCTTAAAATACCTTGCTTTGTCATTTAAGCTAGAAATTCTAGCCCATGAACCTAATTCAGCACGTATTATCTACAAAAGTGACCTTCAAGTCCAGACAAACCAATAAAAATTCTATATGAAAAAGCACATGGAGGACCTCCAGAAATGCAAGGAGGCAACAATATCAGTGCAAGGCATACATAAAATAAATAGAAAGACTTCAAATTTCAACATCAAGTGGAATAAGGTTTATACTAACTAAGGGAGGGTAATTCAAATTGATCCCTCACATTTGGGGACTAAAGTGATCACCGAACTAAAACTAGGGCTCATTGTTCAATATAAAAACAGCATGAATCGCACCAAAGTACGATTATGAAGAGTGACATCCCTTTTAGACTGTACTGCTCTTTTATCCTTAAGCACATGCAACATGAGCCAGCTATTTCTGTCATGTTGCGAATTCACATTTACCAATTTTAATGAAGGCAATATGAAAGGAGACGCAAAGAAAACAAGTTTTGAGAAACTGTAACCAGTTAATTTAATAGCTTTCATGTCCTAGTAACATTAGTCTGATTTTCAATGATTTTTTTCTGTCCTCAAAGATCAAAACTATTGCATGCTCAAGGAAAATAAGTCAACAGCATGCTAAAAATGAGAGGCAAACAACAGATGATACAGAAGCCTAACTATTACTTGGCAAACTTATCCAAATACAAGACCCAAATGACATATGGTTTTCAAACTTTTAAAACCTCTGGGAAACAGCATCAAGTGTTTGAACCAAAAGCATCATTTTGTAAAGGATCCTCCCACAACCAAGAAGGCCAAAGCTTATGCATGCAAATTCACAAGAACCATTTCATATAACATCAAGAGGTAAATAAAAGGGTCAGTTACTAACCATCCTGTGTTATAAGAGGATAATCTGATGCACTGAGGTTTATAAACCAGTCCCACTGTGAGCTCTCTTTCAATAATATTGCAATAGCTTGGAGGGTACAAGCAATCATAGTAGGACCCTTATAAGTCACCAAATTGGATTGGGACATAACGTGCACATTCTCTACTTCACGAAATATTGGATCAGCTTTCACTGCATTTGCCAATTCCAACCTTTCCCGGGGTGGCGCCTCAAGATCTAAATGCAAGATGTATTGATTCCTTGGGTGGTACACTGCATCTAATGTCCTCATCATCCTTTGACTATCACCCTTGGTTCCTGAAATAAGATATGCAAACCTAGGTGCCTCCATTTTCATAACCACACTATCATTAAAAGGCCTTTCCAAATCTGATTCCACAAAATATCCATCGGAATCCTTTGATCTCGTGAACGATTTGATGTCAAACGGTGAATGCTCTCCCACGTCAGCAGAACTTGGTGCCCCAAGCATAGCTGTCAGAACTAGACTCACAGACACCAGCAAACTTGCAAAAAGGGGATAATCCACTTCCTATCACTAAACATCCTTCCTGAATGTGAACCACCATTTTTCCTCATACTCCTGTAAAACCGCTGATATCAAAATCAAATTTTGGAACTTTTCCACCTCGAGGGCAAGAGCCAAGTTCTCTATCTATACTCAGCTCTGGCAAGCTAAAGAAGAATTGAAAGAGTTGAAACCCAAAAGCACAAAGCACCCCACAAATCTTCAGAAGATAAAGAGAGCAAACGAGAAGTGCAATGGTTTTCAACAACAGAACCAGAACCACCTTCTTAGCAAAGTGTAGTTTTAGTATGAATTTAAGCAAAAGGGCCCATGTTTTTCTGCAGGATAAAACATGGTTTTCACGCAAAAGATGTCTAATTTATATCTGCATCAATCCACACCAATGCCAAAGATTATGATTTGGGAGCTATAGGAGACATAAACCTATGACATACAATTGGGACCCACATCCGGAAAAACAGAAAAAGGCTCAGAAACAATTAGTCAATTACTCCCTAATCAGAAAGCAACAATTTTTTAAGGCGCAAAAGGTGGAGGAAACTTCACCGTAAGTCATCATCCTACAGTCTCTTCACATGTAACTCCTATCGAGATTAGAACTCAGTAGAAAGCAAAAATAGAAAATCTTCAATTCAAACTTCACCTGCAGAGAATTAAATGCAGCAAGTACTTTTTTGCTAGACTTTACTTTTCTATTTCCCCTTCTGGAAACTGTGTCAAAACAAAGATCTATGTCACTAAAAAACTGTGCTTTGTTTAAGGAGCAGAACACAGTTGAAGTAAAAGTATTGGGGTGAGTTCAGATTCAAAAGAGCTCTACTTTAAGGTAGATATGATCCAAGTATCCAACCAAACAAGAGGATGTGAAAGAGGGAGGATTCAATGAAGATTCAAAGCGATATGGGGTTCTCTTTATTTATCATATGTTTGATGGGAAAAAGGGAGGAAGAGAACAGGAACAGAAACAGGTTTGTCTTGAAGAAGTGATGAGCTTGAACAGTACACCTGTTCTTGTACTGTTGTGGAGATTCACAGATATTGATTTTTTTGTTTTTATTTTTCTGTTCTCATTCTTAAATCTCAAGTCTTTGATTGAATGTTGGCAAAGGATTAATTACTAACACTAATTTTGTGAATTTTATAACTCATGCGCGTGGTTACACGGACCATTTTTAGCATTAGGTGATATTCCTGACCATGCTTTTGGATTTGCAAAATTATATTTTGATTTATCTTGATCTTACGAAAGCATAGGATCAAATCCTCTCAATTATAAACTCTACATAACAATAACAATGTTATGTGTGAATTTCACATAATTTTTGTCTCATCTAATCAATAATAATATAAATTTACATGATGTTGTCAGGTGGAATTTACAATTAAGAGAATTCATTTCCACAAATATATACCTCAACATCGTTTATTTTTCCTAGTATATTATATCAAATACTTAGTTTATCCAAAAAAAAATTATATCAAATACTTATTAATAGTTTTATAAATATAACACTGAATATCTTCACAAAAATTATCAATATAAGGTGATAAATTAAAACTATTTGGTGCAATATCAATTAATTTTGAGGAAACTCAATATAATTTACCGATAAAAATAAGAATGACAGTCTTGGTAATAAGTGTGCTAGGAATTTAAAGAGGCAAAATTATTGCGCAAAAGGTAAAATTTTAATATTTTAGTATATCTTTTTAATTTTAATATGTGTCTAAGTGTCCTCGATATACTTGTCAATATTTTGTTAACGAAATACTACATATAATAATAAACAAAATAATAATACACCAATATATATATATATATATATATATATATATATATATATATATATATAGACACACAAAATAATGAACACCTTTACAGGTTTGTTGAATGTTAAATGTTAAATGTTTGTTTTATCAAAAAAGAAGAAAAGCGTTCATTGTTTGTAACGGGAACATTGAATTTTGATGCTACATCTTGAACTGCTATGTTTCTTTTTACCTTCTCAGCTAAGCGTCTCGATTTTCATCCTGCATCATAACATCTAAAGAGAAATTTATTGTATTTTATTTTATCTTATTTAACGAATTATGTGCAAACGACGTTTACAGTACACTTAACCATTAGAGATTTAGCCCAATGACAATTTAGTTACAAGTTTATTTACATTTTTTTTATTATTTTTGCTCTATATTTCATTTGAGCCTCTGTAATATGTGTACTATCTGTAAGGAAAATGAAAAAAATGGATTATGAATAGGAAAAATATTTAATAAGCAACTTGTAAGCTAGTTTTTTTAAACTTTAAAGTAAAATATTTTCACAAAATTTATTTTGATATTTATTATTCAGATACTATTTTATTAATTTAAATAAAAGGATTATTTTCTTTTTCTTCTGAAATAAAAAATTATTAAAAATAGAAGATTTTATTAAGCTAATAGTTGCCCAAAAAGGTTAGTTTATTTTAATGGCCTCGAGTTTGGTTATTGCATTCCTAAAAACACATATTATGTACTAACAGATGATTTATTGGAGTGATAAATATATACTTCTCTTAACTAAAATCTCAAATTCTAACTCAAATCAGTATTGGGAGAGCTATAACCCCTATAAAATCTTAAGTATTCAAATATAATTGCTTCATGTATGACGATCTCTATGGGGAAAACAAAACGCATTTTACGTTAATAGATTTGATTAAGAAAAAGTTCTACTTACGAACTTGCCTTAGTCTCCTTCTACTCAAGTCAAAAGTATTGTTTGAATTTATTTCAAGGACACCCTGTTACTGAATTATTTATAAGTCTAAAGAGTCGAGAACCTATATATTAATCTTACATTAGAAGTAAATAATTAGTACATATAATGCAAAAGAAAAAAGAATGTTACATATGCTATGTCTTGTTTCTGTTAAACTCCAATTAAAGTTAAAAAAATGGCTGCGCCTGTGCTGGTGAGCGGTAATATAATGAATCTGAATAATTTAAGTTCTTTTATTGCATATTTTTTTAAAAACAATTATATGTCTTGCATGTTTTAACAATTAACCAATCATTAGCACATTCATCTTAGATTTACTTTAAAAATAAGAGGCTTCCATAAATGCATAAATTTATATGGAATGATGAAAAATCGTAACATTGATTATGTTAAAAATACAACTATATAAACGATGCATGCCCAATGATAACATTGATTATGTTAAAAGATAATATTGAACAATTTAAATTTGTTTTATGTTGAAATTTTAGTTTTTATTGTATATATATATATATATTGCAAAATTTTCTTACCTCACACCGCTATCCGTGCAACATAGGGATTGACTCATTTTTTACCGTCCATGGCCAAGTCAATGTGTAAGAGAGTGCTTGGGTTTGAATTCTTCTTACAGCTTATCGGCACTCACCTGGTAAGAGAAGACTAATTTTCTCATCTTTTTAAGTCGTGAAACGAAGTTTGCGTCTTTGGGCTATGAATACTGGTATAAAGCAATGGCTAAGACGATTCACTCAGTTCTGGGTTCCTAGTCTCTTAAAAATTCATCCCCAATTTCACCATTTGCTTGTAGCAAAACTCTTCTGTTCCGTTTTGTCCACAAATTTTGATGAGTTCTCGCTTATTTATTGTAGCTTCACTTATCCCTCTCTTCAAATGACATAATCTTGTAAACAAAATAAAATAGTATTCCTCTCATTGATTAATCATCATTCATTTCATTCCATTTCTCAAAAGAGTGTTGCTGAAATAACATATTTTTGGCTTTTATTTTATTTGGGAATGGTTCAGCACATTGATAATGCAAGACCCTTTTGGTAGGATATGCAGATTCAATAAAAGACAACTAAAAATATTCAAATTTCATGAGGCATGTTAATGCTACTTGTTTTTATTGATATTTTAATATTTATATATAAATAAAGGTATTAAAGCATAAGTTAGCTTCTAGTCTAGTTGGTTTGTCCATTATAATTTGACTACGGAAATCAATATAAGATGTTAAAAACTCTTTCCTTTCATAATTAAGGATTAAGAATTCGATTCTTATTTGAGAATAAAATTACTTCAAAACCTATTGCAAGTGTCTATTCCCTTAATGGATAGGACATTAAGGAATTAATCACTACATTTGGCGAGATATCCAAGAAATTGAAAAAGTAAATTTGAATAAAGAGAGATTTCGCAAGTCTCCATGAGACTAGACCGCATCCCCTACCCCAGTCTCATTTAGTAAATGGGTACTCAACCCCTATTCCGGCAAGGACCAAAGTCGTCCCCATTCCAGCCCTAGACACGAATGATCCCTCAAGTACCCGTTTTAAGGGTGCTTTTGCCCCCACCTTCGATCAAGTTAGTAACCAAACAAGGATCCCATAAATTATCAATCTAGTCAAGCAGACATTTTCAAAAAACTAATACAGGTAGCTAGCTAAAGTTTGGGAACTCATCTCTTTTAGGAGCTCACTGAATTCATTTCAAAAAACAAGAGAGGCTTACAGGAAATTTACAAGGAAAAGTGAAGCACAGCCCTTAACAAAAATGGTCCAACTCAAAATCATTTCAATGTGCAGTGGAGCACACAACAACCTTCACTTTGCTGGTCGCCATCCTTTCCTACCCCTACCCGTACCCGTACCCGCACCATGAAATGTTTTTCTCCCATTACTAGCAGATGCACCTGGATGAAATTGAGGGGTTGCATTGACACTTGGAATAGTACTAGGATGCAAATTAAGGTTTCTTTGTGACTGCAATTCACTGGATGGAAAACCCTGTTGCACAGCACGCATTGGTGTCTGAATGTGAGGGAAGGGTGGGTTCAACCCAAATGTCATTTGGTTTTGACCCACAAGCCCCTGTGCAAGCATGGCTTGTGCAAATATATTGGGCTGTACCCCAGGTAACATGGCTCCTTGACCGAGATTTAACTGCTGTTGAAATGGAATTCCTGGCAAAGGCAACTGGTTATGTGGGTACCAAGACATGCCATTTGTAGGAAATGCATTAGGAAGAAGGCCAGATTGTGGTTGCTGTGGAAGTGTTGTCCCATTTGTCCAAACTCCATTTGTAGCTAAGTTAGGACCTGCTTTTACTGGAAATCCTGGAAATGCATTAGTTCCCCCAAACAGACCTTGTCCAATGCCCAAAAAGGTAAACAATTTGGATCAAGTAGTGGTGCTGCAGGTGCGCCAGGGATGGTAGATGCTGCAGGTGCATTAGGGGTGGTAGGTGCCGTATGCTGATTCGCTGAAACTTTCTTTTTATTGTTTTTTATCTTGCTGGGATTTTGATCATTTGTGCCTCTCTTAGCCATTCTTCGCATTCTCCTGTATTCTTCCTCCTTCTCATCATCTGAAAACTCAACTTCATCAGACAACTCTTCATCATTTGCACCGGATGCATCATACCCTTTCTTGTAAAGATCCTTGTTATTAAGCACATGATTGGCAAATTCTGGAACGAATGAGATCAAGGTTCCCGCATGGGTCCCTGTAGGGACTTCATTTTCAGAATTGTATCTCACAACATAATAAGGGTTTTTGACAGGTCCAAAGATTTCATCAACAAACCCTAGTGGTTTTCTGCTTTCGGTCATCCAGAGAATAGAACCCTCACTAAGAGGGTCATGCTTCTCCACTCCTTCCACAATGACCTTAGCACCAAGAATCTGTAAGATGAGAAACTTGAGTGAGATTATTCCAACAATAATCTATACCCTTCTAAACTATTTCCACGGGTCATTTACAACAAGGCACAAGCACTTAATTTAGAGTGCGTTTTCTTCAGCTTTTAGCAACAAAAAAGATTATTTTTTATAGAAGCTATTCATTTCAGCTTCTACTCAAAAGTCAAAAGTTAAAAACACTTTTTTGGGAGGATTTGAATAGAAGCTAAGATAAATAGCTTCTATGAATTTGTCAAGAAAAGTTGAAACAAACTCAACCTTAAACAAACAGGGAGTCACCAAGCAACTAAATAAACTAAATTTGCAATCAACAAAGTTTGTACTAGAATGCCTATTTCACTTCTCTTAGATGAGGTTTCTGTAAGCTTACCGACATAACAACTCCCACTGGCAGCATCTGATGATGTGGTTCTATAGTCGCATTGACTGGGGGAACTGGAGGCAGATCCTGCAAAGTTCACACCATTAAAAAAAATCCCAAAAGCAAAACAAAATCGCATAATCGCACACAGCCAGAGCTTCAAGTTACTGAGATTAGCTCCAGATATCAGTGAACAAAAAGCATTCTTCATCCTGAATTAGTGAATTGAATCAACTGCCAAGAGATTTTCAAAATTATAGTTTCATACAATAGCGAGGAACAAATAGCCTCCAAGAACAATCCTAACACCAAGAGAACATCATTGGACTTTAATCAAAACAATCCAAACCCACCACCACAATCATGAAAATGGAAAAAAAAAAAAAACCAAGAAGGAAAGACATAATACAGAGGCTACATCCAAGGAGCTCATAGACTGTCTAGCGTGATGAAAAATAAACCATGGCAGCAGGCACAAAAACGTTAAAAACAATGATGATAAGACCGCGGAAAGAATAATTTATCAGCAAGTTCAAACTAATCAGTGTGATTTATTAGTTACACATAAAGTGCCCGTCACCGGCATTGCATTTACAAAACAGCATTACATGTGTTTTGGGAGGGTTCTACATTTCACTACGATGCATGAGATCTTTCTACAATAGCCGAAAAGAGATCAATGAGGAAGAGAGGGTCTTTTTGCCCAAAGGAAATCCCCCCCCTTGCCCACATTCATATTTATATTAAAAACCATGGTGGGGGAAGCCCATGCTTCCCTAAAGGAAGCTTCCTTTTTTCCTCTATTGTCTTTTCATATCACATCAAAGGTCACTTCTCTTATTTTCTTAGGTCCCATGGTGAAGTGGGTTCAGGTTTTATTTATTCTATACTGAAAATTACTTGAGTGTACGATTGCATTGATTATTTGTGTATATTTATACTTTTACTCTGAAACATTAGCCCCGCTCAACTAAGGTATGGCTCTTTGTTGAGCATGTTTCAATCTTTCATCTTTTATCGAATTGTGTTGTCCTTTATTGTTTGATTGAGTAACGGGAATCATGGGCGAAGATGGCTTAAACAGACCAGCTCACCCTAGGCGGACCATGACCAAATAAATGAGATTGGGCGATGACTGGATTTATGCCCAAAAACCTTAGCATGAGAAGGGATACACAAGAAGGATGTATTGAAACATGGGGAGGACTCTCCCCAAGTGCACACAAAGAGCGGAAAGCTTACAAGACGCGAGATACTGCTACTTTGACTCAATCAAACAATAAAGGACAACACAATTCGAGAAAAGATGAAAGATTGAAACGTGCTCAACAAAGAGCCATACCCCTTAGTTGAGCAGGGGGCTAATGTTTCAGAGTAAAAATATAAATATACATACATAATCAATGCAATCATACACTCAAGTAATTTTCAGTATAGAATAAATAAAACCCGAACCCACTTCACCACGGGACCTGAGAAAATAAGAGAAGTGACCTTTGATGTGATGAAAAAACAATAGAGGAAAAAGGGAAGCTTCCTTTGCGGGAAGCATGGGATTCCCTCCCCCACCATGGTTTTTTATATAAATATGACTGTGAGCAAGGGGAGGGAGACAGATTTCCTTTGGGCAAAATGACCCTCTCTTCTCTCTCTTCCTCATTGATCTATTTTCGGCTGTCGTAGAAAGATCCCATGCCTCGTAGTGAAATGTAGAACCCCTCCCCAAAACAACATGATAATTAATTCCCAATGAAGCAGCTCGAGAACGCATAAAGAACCAAAATAGCAGACACAAATCATCATCAATAACATAAAAGAAGAATACCAATACCTCAAGCTCATTCTTTGACCTGATGGGTCCTCCTCCAGCAGCAACGGCCTCATCATCATCACCATCAACAACATCATCATCATCAAGCATGCTCCAACTAACCATCTTGTCCCCATCATCACCATCCCCTTCATCATCATCATCATCATCATCATCGTCACTATCACTACTGCTTTCGCCAGAACTCGAAGAAGAAGAGGAAGATGCTCTGGCACTTTCAGGCTCTGAACTTTCACCGTCACTATCACTTTCACTTTCAATTTCACCTTCACTTCCACTTCCACTTTCACTTTCACTTTTACCTTCACCTTCAATCTCATGGCCAAGACCATTTTCTTCAATTTTTGTTACACAAGTTTCTTCAGAGGCACCACCACCACCACCACCCAATAAGCTGATTTTCTCTACACCTTCCTCAATGGCGCACCCCAAAGTCTCAAGCTTTTCATGCTCCGACGACTCCGCCTTCTCGGCGGTGTCGGCAAGTGGAACCCCATTGTTGTTGTTGCTGTTTTGGGTATCCATAGAGATAGATAGTAATCTGCTACTGTTGTTGGATTACAGAGAAACAAATTGCATGGGATTGGAATCTTAACCGAGGAATGAAGAGTGGGGCTTCGAAGTTCAATCAGAAGTGGAGATTTTGGTGTGTTTGGTTTTCGGTGCTTAAACCCTAGGCGCTTGGGGTTTTATTTTGTAACCAGAGAAGCAGCAGCCGACCAGGGTGGAGCATTGAAATGGGATGCACCCCCAAACGTTGTCGTTATTGTTTGGCACCTTTGGAACTATTTTGCACGCGATAAGGCTGATATGATAACACCTTATAGGATAAGCTCTATTGAATGTTTAATACCATATAACATTTGATATGATGTATAAGATACTATATCTTATATTATAGAATATTATCATTTATTTATAGATAACTCTAACTGTATATAAATATTAAATAAAACTAAATAATTTTTTATTAATTATTTATATTTATTAAAATTATATAATACTACTATTTATTTAAAAATAACTCTAACTATAATAAATATTAAATTAATAATTTATTATAATTATTTAAGTTTTAAATTAATAATAAATATTAAATTTAATTTTTTATTATTAATCCTTACTTTAATATACCATATTATTTATTATTTATTTATATATGTTAATAGTATATAATTTATAATTTTTTTACATTTTATATAATTTGTTATTTATTTAAATATATATTTATTATTTAATATTTTATTGTTTTATTTTCTATTTCTTATTTTATTTATTTATTTTAATATTTATGACTTCATTTTGATAATTATTTTTTAGTATATAATTTTTTAAAATAATTTATTATTTTATTTTAATAATTATTTTATTTATTATATTATTTATTAATTATTATTTTTAATTAAATAAGAAAAATAAAACCTTATACGTTAAAAACTAATTAGACATTATCTTCCTTCCTTAAGCAAGATTAAGTTATCTATCATTTTAATGTATAAGGAATGTTTACTAGAAACTTATACAATATGTTGATCTTACCAAATAACATATAAAGTCATTACATGTCGTATTAGCCTATCATATCATGCTTTATATGATGTGCCAAACGGGACCTTGGGTATGTTTGCATCGATGCCAAGGAGTAAAGTGGAGAAATAAAATGGAGAGGAAAATATTGGAATGAAATGTTATAATTAATCCAGAAATGCAAGATGATCATAATTTTTTCTAGAATTTAATACCCTGAATGATATGATAGAGTGATTAGCCTTCATAAATTAGTGAGATATCTCAATTTATTTCATCTAACAATCCCTATGTGTTTCTCCATTTAGTGTTGAAATGATGAATTAACAGAAATATTAGCATGCCTTTTTTTATGAAATATACGAACCAAGAGATGACTCTTAAGTCCTAAAAGACTAATTTATCCCTCAAAATATTAATTGAAGACATTTAAAATTTTAGTCTACTTTTAATTTGCTTGTTTCCATCGATGTTAAAATTTCTTAATCACTTAAACAAACTACTTAAGTTATGCATGTAAGTATATACATTTGAGTTAATATTTATTTTAATCCCTAACTTTACACTCATAAATCACTTTGCTCCCTAGCTTTTAAAATGAGTTAAATTAGTCTTTGACATTACAAAACGTGAGTCATGTTGGTCCTTCAACCTATTTTATACGTAACATTCCATTAATTAAATAATGATATATAACAATAAGTAGTAATTTGAAATACTTTTAATCATTGGAAGGATAATTATTTTTAAATGACTGATTTTGATGTCTAAAATTACACAAAATAAATAATTTAAATCTCCTTTCCAAATAATAAAATGACTCATTTTATACAATTTTAAACACCAAATGAGTTATTTTAAACTTTATTATACTTCAAATGACACATAGTATGTCAAGGTATCGCTTAATATATAATTGACAAAATGTTAAATAAAAGTGAGATAAGGGACTAATTTGACTCACATTTGTAATGACTGTGATTAATTTGACTCATTTTAAAAGATAAGGACTAAAATCACCAACGAATACAAAGCTAGGGATTAAAATGAACATCAACTCTATATATTTAGTATTAGTAAAAAGATAGCCCATTTATTCGCATATCAAGAAGACAACATATTTGATAAAAGAGGTAATGCTCATTTTAGTCCTTGACTTTACATTCATGTGTCATTTTAGTCTTTGACTTTCAAAATTAGTCCTTGATATTGCAAAGTATGAGCCAAGTTAGTCCCTTATCCCACTTTTATTTGACATTTTGTCAATTAAATAATTATGTGTATGTAATGTTGAGTGATATCTTTTGACATACCATGTATATTCTGAAATATAATGAATTTAAAATGACTCACTGTGGTGTATAAAATTGCACAAAATGAGTCATTTTACGACTTGGAAATAAGATTTGAATTGCTCATTTTGTGTAATTTTGATACCAATATAAGTCATTTTAAACTTGATTTTACTTCAGAAGATATAAGATATATCAATGTATCACTTAACGTTACACATTATTATTTAATTGATGAAAAATGTTAAATAAAATTGGGATGAAGGACAAACATGACTCACATTTTGTAATGTTAGGACTAATTTAACTCATTTTAAAAGTCCAAGACTAAAATGACTTATAAATATGAAGTTAGGGGCTTAAATAAATATTAACTCCTGTTAATAATAGGTAAGATCAAAAGTCTGTCTCTTATTTCTAGTGTTTATTCTGAGATATTGACTTTTGATGTAAGGCAACATTTTCAATTTTTCATCCACTTGTTTTGCTTTGTTCTTTTACTGATCTAATTGTCAAGTAAGCAAAACATGTTTGTTTCATATTTTGGAAAACCGCAAAGGTTAGAACTATCTTTTAGGGGGTGTTACCAAGCGCAATTTTTTACATTCCTAAAAATGTCATTATAAGGATATAAGATTTTCATATTTGGTATATAGTTTGGAAAACACATCCTCATGTTAGTTGCAACTCGAGAATCAAACTTGACCCATTTTCATTCCCACATCCTAGATGAGAACATTGCCCTAAGCCACCACAATTATTGTTGGAACATTGCCCCATCATCGAACCATCGCCACTAATGCTAGACTGGCCACCGATGCCATTCATTGGCCTGACCACAACCACCAACGTTGTACTACCATTGTCGATGCTAGACCACAATTATTGCCATCTTAACATCGTAATAGAAACCGAACCACTATTGTCATTGCCTAACCATCCTCGCGATGCCGAACCATCGTAGCCAGTCGAGGAGATTACTGTCAATGTTCGTTGTACCAGTGATGCAGGTTGTTTGACCATTGCCTTTGATTGCCAAATCATTACTACCTATCACCAAACCATAGCCGCCATTGTCCTACTACTTCACCCCAGAACCACCATTGTTGTTGTTATCATAGAACCAATGCAATTGGTTGCAAACTGCCCTTGCTATCCTCGGACGAATGCCATCGATGTCAGGTCACCGGGGCAGTGATTAGACCAGCATAGTTGTTGTCATTGTCACAGAACCACTACAGCTAGTTGCCAAACCGCCCTTGCCATCCTCAGGGCGACCCGTCGATGTCAGGTCCGCAACAAATGATTGGACCAACACAGTTGTCGTTGTTGCCACTACTTTGTTGGATATCTTTCCAAAAATACCCAACATTCCCCAAAATATCAATATCAACCAAACATGTAAATAATTTATTGTCAATTATAATTTGCAAGATTATTGAAATTTTAGTCTTCATACCGAACTCACCTAAATGTCTTGCCTAGGAATGTGATTCTTGGGACTAGCTCCCAAGAATGAAAAATCAATCAATCTACCATATGCCTGCTTGTGTTTTACTAATGAGAGCCTAAATGTGTTGAATAAGGAACCCATTAATGGAAAGTTTTAAAGTTTTTCATGTAATCAACACATCGAAAACTTAAAAGTCTCAATTTTTTTATAAAGGCTTTTCATAAGGCATTTTAATCAAAAATATTTCTGCAACTCTACAGAATTGAACAAAACAAGCACTAACTCACTTGAATTAATGAACCATTTTGTTGATACATATATAAACAATATTTTGTGAAACAAGTCATGTGTCAAAGGAGCTGTCCATTTCAAACAATGTTGTATGTATACACAACTAAAACTTCTATCTTAATTATGTGGTTTCATTCAATCCTAGCTCAAAACCTAAGGAAAAAAAACACATGAAAGTATTAAGCAACGAATAAAAGGTGTAAGGAATCAATAATTGAGGAAATCAAATTTTTGGGTATCATGTCATAAAGTAGCCATCATGGTCCCTTTAGCAGCCTCATGCTTCATTGTTGTAGCCTTGCCACTCGCCGCGGAAGTACATGTATACTTTTGCAAATATAAAATCATTAGTCAAACAAGAAGCCACTAGTAGAGTTGAGAAAATATAAAAGTACTGCTTAAGATTATAAAAACCTGAATAACCCAGATGCTTAGCAATGACTCAAGATTGAAATGTCCAAACCCAATAAAGTAGAATATCTGAAATTTAGCACAAATATTAACTTGCTTCAACATGCAATCATGACTTTAAAACATTCACTTTAGGATAGATAATGGTATCTAGTTGTTGTATATCCAAGAAGCTAGTGGCATTATAGAAGCTAACAAATTCACAATTGGAACATACCTCCACCAATGTATTGTCGCCCAACACATCAATCGCACGCAAAATACCTCTGTCCACACCATAACGATATACAATACAACTGTTAGCTCAAGTAAAAGCAAAAAAATGAAATAACAACCTGATTTGTCATGTAAATGGTATACAAGAAATCGTGAAGAACATACCACCAACACCAATACGACAACAATACAAAAAAATGATGAACACGATATAGTCCTTATGTTAAGTAGACACAATTATGCATCATAAATTGATAGACACAATTATGCATTGTAAATTGCCTCCAACTTATGTCCTGGTTACTTAAATAGTTTATGGATAAAACCCCATATATGAGAAATCAATATGCTAAATAACAAAGCCATCCCAACCATTTTCCTTGCCTCCAAAAAATCAAATAAGTAAAATAGTAGTTATGGAAGATACTAGGTTGCAAAATGAATAGAATGAATGCAAGATTAGAGTACCGATGCAAGATATTTTCCTTTAAAGATAATTGGAGGAGCCACAACTGCAAAAAAGCAAAAGCTAATGTGCAACTGCTTAGAGAAAATAGGAAAATCAAGATGAGAACTTCATAAAATTAGTGTAGGATGGATGAGTTACTGGGAAAATATAAAAAACTTACCAATAACATAAGAAAAACTAGCCAAATTTCATATCATTGTCAGTCTTGCAATAGGGATAGCACACAATTATAAAATAGAAAGTGATACCAATATGGAACAATATAGAATCTTGTAGTAAAGCAGTTCCTCATTGCAAAATAAGTAGTCCCACAAAATGCATTCACATGTCGATGCTTTCTAATGCTTTTCATCCCCAAAAAAATGTAATTTGATACAAGGTAAAGGATCGAAATAGTCCAACTACTGTCCCCATGGTTTCCTTTTCCCTCTTCGTAATGTGCCCTATATAAAATAGAAGACCAAATAACAGGTTTCAGAAGGTAAACATTAACCAACAAGACTTTTCACAATGATAATATTACCTTCCAAAGGTTAACATTTCTTTCCACTAGGCAGATGTACAAACTAGTCCAAAGTAAAAAAAATTTGATGTTTCATAATTGTGATAAAGCTTAGCTTAAGGACAGTGATCATCATTTTTAAAATATTTTCCATAGCTTACCAAATAAGCTGAAAACTTCTTGAATAGATGTGTATGCCAAGCTAGAAAAAATGCATTAAATCATATTGAAACCACCTTGTTGCACGACAAAGAGGGCGATACCATAGCACATAGGATCCTGGAGCACTAGAAATGAATTTGATAATAGCAAGAAACCAAATTTTTGGACCTACAAGAAAAGACAATTCCGTGTAAATTAAGCATGACATAAGTTGATGGGTTAATATCCAGTTGTAAGACGAACCTCCTCCTTTGATCCAAGTAGTAGTGACTGCCACAATATTCCATAAAAGACGCAAAACCAACCCTGCAAATTGTTACAATTTGAAAGTCTAAGAGCTATACAGGACTTAAATTAAGATAAATATGCAATAAGTTTCTAGTGAAATTGGGAGGGAGACTTTCTAAAGTTGAGAAAGGAATAATGGAAAAGCACATCTCTCCCCCAAAAAAAAAAAGGAAAAGATGTCATTAACCTTATCTTTTACATAGATTCATCTAGCTTGAATCCTATGTTTATATTGCTCTCTATTTCTCCAATATTTTGTGTGATGAACTCAAGACACTCAAACTTAGTGAATTGCAATATGGCATGGACTCCAATTTTCAACCTCTATGCTAGAATTAATGCACATCTTGCTAAATTCACATTCCATATATTGTGCCTTACTTTCACTAAATAAAATATTGAACTCAATTTAAAAGATGCTTTTAGTATAGGATCTTGTATTAGGAAAACAAGGAATGCAAAGAATGCAATATTTACAAATAGTGAAAAAAGGAATACTAAAGCATGGGCAATGCATACAACTAGCATATGACAAAATAAAGATAAAACAAAACTACTAATTAATTATTCACACTTGATAGATGGGCAACATAGTTAAGAGTACTTTTTTATTTTTTGTAAAATGCCAATTTAGTTATAGTTTTGTTGAGCATATATGAAAATGCCTTTGTATCAAACTTGTGATTTATACTAAAAGCTTATATATGACATAAGTTACTAATTAGTGACAAAGTACAGATGATAATTCAAAAGAAGAAACAAATCAAGATTTTGAGAACATTAATTATCAACAAAGCAAGTAGTTAATTGTGAGTTAAACACATTCTCAAAGAAAAACTAAGTTCTACATACCCAACCATGTTGTAAATGCAACATACTAGATCCTTTGTGGATGTATTGGTATTTCATTTGCAATGTCATGATGAATGATAAGAAAAAAAATGTGGCCAGTTTTTTCCTCTACAACTATCCAAGCTGCAAAAAGAAAAAGTAAAACATTAAACCATAGAGATTATTCCAAATGTCTTCTAAATAGATGAACTCAAATACCTCATGAATAGCATCTCACCTACATTTGATTTGCTGCAAAACATCGTGAAATCATCAATTTCTTGACTAAAACATATGAGATTATAACATAATAGGTAAGCTAAATCAAAGCAAGGTAAAAGTGAACATATGTGGCATTAAAAATTAGAAATTACTATTATTTCTCAATAGAAAGATTACCCAAGAAATACTAATACCACTAAACTAAAAAGGATAAAGATAAGTGGCCTTGTTCAAAGAATTACATAAGTAATTGTCACTACCAATTAGGTCCAAGCTTTTAGCTTAGAATAGATAGAATAATTATAATTGATTAACAGCTATAGTCAAATACAAATAAAAAAAATCAAATAAAATTTTGAATCCAAAAAAACAAGTCTCTGACTCGTATGAAAGTGCTCATTTGTTCTAAATCTATCAAACAAGATATCATGATGAATCACCTTTCTTTTCAATTCAGCTTTAGCTTGAAGTTCCTTCTCTTTTGCTTTGACGTCTAAGATTAAAAGGGAATAATTGTATATTTGGTCAATGATAGCACCGAGACAGATAGTTCAAACATTTCAACATTTTCATAATCTAGTCAACCTTTGAGCTATCAAGAGGAATGTCAATAGTTGCCCCACGATCATATGGCTCATGAGGAAGGGGTGAGAGCCTTGACGCCTTAAGGGAACACTTCCAAGGTTTTGCAAAATTAAACATATGTAGTATGTTAGTAAATCAAAATGGTTTGTTTGACTTTTCTATTATATATAATAGCATATATACAAGCATTATGGCTCCAGTTCTTTTCCTATTCAAATAGTAATATCTATTTAAGTTATATTAAATGAGAGAAAGAGAAGAAAGAGTAGTTTTTTTATCATATATGTGAAATAGTTATTTTATTTGTTAGTTAGATGTACAACCATATATGTGTCTCTACCTATTACCTTAAGAGTATAGGAGAGTTGATTCATAACATCATATCAAAGCTTCAGAACCAAGTGATGTTGGATTCAATTCTTGTTGCTCCTGTTGTTCTAAATAAAGAAATTCAATTTCAGCACAAAATTAAGTGGGCTTGTGCAATGTTGTCCACACTTCAAGCCCAATGGACTCTGTGCGAGATAATGTGTTAAAATATAAAACCATTCACATGTCTCTACCAACTAGCTTAAGTTTCTAATTGAAGGAGAGCTTGTTCATGGTGTTTGTGAATAAAACAAATCATAGGTAAAATAGGTAAAAAAAAGCAACCAAACATGGGTCAATCCCCTTTATTAAGACGTGCATAAGGGTAAAATGCATAAAATATGTGGCAAATAACAATTAAAGGGGGGGTAATCCCCTTTTCTTAAGTAGTATGGATTTTAACTTTTCTATCAAAAAAATATAGATTTTAACTAAAAAGAAGTTTTAGGAAATAAGTCACAAAGAGAAAAGGAATAAAATGGACACCAAATCATCATAGTTACTAACTTGCTCCCTCATATACTGGCAAAAATTTCTCATTTTATGCTGTTAACTATTAACAAATCACTAGAAAAGAACATGATCTGAAATCACAAGCAAGCAACCAAATCAACTAGCAATCGCATCAATCTAAATCCAGGAGCCACCCCAAATCAACTGTCTTCCAAAGGAAAAGAAACGAAAATATCAAGACAACAAAAAGCACCATGATAACATAATAACAGGCACTACCACAAACTAGTTTCCTAACTTCAAGACAACAAGGATCATCATAACAAATAACAACATTTAAGCAGTCAATCCAACACTTAACTCTTCTTGACCTTTAGCATACTTCTTATGCCTATCATTATCCCATTGACCTCTATTTGCAAACTTGTGTTGTCCTACTTGCTATACAATCAATAATCTACTATGGGAAAAAGCCCAAGTCAGGCAAATTAATTGATGAAATTATACGACATGAAACAAATAGTAAACCAATCACCTAAGATGCAACTTCCACTCCTTTAGTTATTCATTTATTAGACTTTACTTTTTATAGCCTCCAAACCAAGAAAACCTTAAGATGGCCTTCCAAGGAAACTGGGTAAACTTTACCGCTCAACTACATTAAAGCAACATGTGGCTCCTAAAAGTGATGACGACTCTAGCAGCTTAACTTCCAACCTCCTTACCTGGAATGCATTCAAATTACCATATACTCTTGCTATGTCAATCTAAGGCTAAAAAAAAACTAAGAGAGAAATTTCAATTCAAAGGAATCCTATACATGCACCATCCGCCTTCCAAAGTTAACCTTCTCCTCATTTCCCACTTAATTACTAATAAAACAATTGAAGTATATCTGAATCCACCTGCCGTCTCCAAAGCCCAATCTATAGGCTCCTATGACTGATGGAACATCCATCCCTCATAAAATATGCATTGTCAAGTCTACAATCGCTTCTATAAATCATCAGTTTGGGATTAAGTAAAAAACCCATGACCATTCACCATGAAGTTGTATGCTGAAATCTCATAAGTTTCACAACTAATCAAATGAAATGAATATCACCCTCCTCTCCACCGTAACTCTTTCATATGAAGCACATATACTAACACGGGCATGGAAAACAACACAGAGAGACGTGCCAAACTCATAAAATTACACGACACTTATATATATATATATATATATATATATATATAGAGAGAGAGAGAGAGAGACACACACACACACACACACACATATAATTTAAGATGAAAAATTCACAAGTCATAATATCATATATGTTTAGGATTTAATTTTGATGCATTGACAGGATAAAAAAGTTTTACATAGTCATCCAATAATACAATGTCATGTCATGAATATAGTTAATTTATACCTCCATTACTTGAAAAGTAATGTAAATAAAAAGATTTGATTGTATGATATGTAAAAAAGTTCTATACTGTTAGTACATCAAAATTAAATCAATATGTTTATATCCGACGTCAAGATTTACAATACTTTCAAATCATGGTAAGTATAAATAATCTGCTTCATAATTCAAATGTGAATCTGTAATTATATCTCAAAATATATTGAGTTGCTCTACACAAAGAACCATGAAAACTATATAATTTTGAATATATAATAAATCTGAATCATGGTAAACAAAATTCAAAAGTCATGTAAGGTCCAGGACCTTGCCCACACTACATTGAGCACTCTACACAAAAAGCAAAAGGTACTTCACTCCAAAGTGAAGCTCACCAAACTGGAATCTCTACTACCGCGGAGAGGACGCTAAGAAGAACCCCCAATTGTTGTATCTGGAAGGGAAAAAAAGAGAGGGTTGAATTGCATCTAAAACATAGTGAGTAGAATTTCACCCATAACCCCCTCATGGAACAATAACAATGATACATATAAACATAATAATCAACGTAAAGTTCTTAAACCATTTTCATATTTACATTCATACTATCTCAAATCCTAAAGAAAAATCATAAATAGCAGGACTTAATAGAGAAACAAAAATCTATGGTTATACATATACATATATCGAATAATAATATAAATATATGGATTTACTCTGAACTATATGGGTACTTCATAAGGTCCTAATTTCGACACCTAACTAGGTTCCATCTCTAAATACTCTGGGTTGAGATTGTCCTTTAGTGGGCAACTTGGTACTAAGGTTATTGATCTCTCACAACCATTAACCCACTTATTCTCTATAGCTACGGTCTAGTCTTTAAACCATGAAAACTAAATATTTTCTCTAACACGTCACAACTAGGCTCTACTCTTAGTTTGTAAGTAAAGATAAATCTTATGAATACACATCTCTTTAAAAGCATTGAGTAATCATACCATATATATATATATATATATATATATATATATTATAAATCCAGCTATTCATAAAAATCATTTTTAACAATAAAATGATCCCATGAGTTTTCCATAATCAGTTTTCATGCTCCATTTAAAACATAAAATTCATAAAATTGACAAAAATCCTCTATCATTCATACTTGTCTTGAAAATAATATCTAAATCATGCATTTATATTATCAAGCTAAGAAAATAGTTATAATGACCAAAATATAGGCCACAGGATTGAACTCACTCACCTAGAGGGAGGAACAAATGGTATCAACACCAATAGAGCTCCGTGGAATGGGTGGTATCCAAGTCTACCATAACTATCATAAAACCCATGATTAATCTAGGATAATCACTAAACAACTCTAAATCAACTCTAAGAATATTAGCGGAATACCCCCATTAGACAACAATGAGAAACACAACACCCCAAACTCAAGAATGTGAAAGGAAGGAGACAAAGATGACATAAGCATACAACAATCTCTTATCTTGAAGCTTGGAGGAGGTAAGATTAAGTGGGCAAGAGAGTGAAAGGGAGGAAAGGGTGTTTGGGAGGCTAGGTTTCAGTTTTGGGGTGAAAGAACCCAAAAGGGGATGGTTTAAAAGGGTTATGGATCTCAAAAATCGAAACTGTGTCATTTTGGTACTTCGAGCATCGTGGACCCATGCCTTGCGAGCTTCTAGCCTCGCCTAGTGAGCTTGCTAATCTCCAAAACCATCCAGGGGAAAAAGGCTTCATTAAGTGAGCTTGTAAGCCTCGTCTGGTGAGCATATTTGACAGGAACAGGTATGTTCTACATTTTACATGACTTTGGTGATTCCTGGGCCTTTCCTGGAACACGGTGGACCGCAAAGCCGTGCTAGATTTGTTTAGGGACACATGGTCCTAAGATATTACATACTCCCCCCTTAAAAGATATTTAGTCCCCAAATCTAAAACAAACATACCTTGAGGAGGGAAAAGATGTGGATACTTGGTCCTCATGGCTTCTTCGGTTTTCCAAGTGGCTTCCTCCATATAACTTTCACTTAGGCCACTTCCTTGGAGCAAAGCTTCTTGATTTGCATATCTATGATGGCAGCTGGCTCTCTTCATATGACAAGCTCTGATCGACTTAAACCATTTGCGACGTGAGCACGTCAGACTGATTGAGCATGTACTTCCTCAACATACTGACATGGAAAACTGGGTGAATAGCTAATAGACTATGAAGCAATGCTAATCTATAGGCCACTACTCAAACTCTCTCTAGAATCTCGAATAGGTCGATATAGCATGGATTCAACTTTCTTCACTTATCGAACCTCACCACCCTTTCATGGGCGACACCCATAGGAACACGTGGTCACCCATCACAAACTCCAAGTCTCGACGTTGGTTATCAGGTTATGATTTCTACCTAAATCTAGCCTCAATAACCATTCTTTGATCAATTGGACATTCTCTAAAGTCTTTTAAACCAAATCTTGGGCCTAGAGCCTTAGCATCCCTAAGTTCAAACTATTTAATGGGAGATCTGGAGCATCTCCCATATAACTCCTCAAACCGTGCCATTTGGATGCTTGCCTCAGAACCGTTATTATACTGAACTCTATCAATGGCAAGTTGTCGCACCAACTCCTATCAAAATCCAAAACCTAAGCTCTGAGCATGTCCTCTAAAGTTTGAATTATCCTCTCTGCCCTGGCCATCTATCTGAGGATGAAAAGTTATGATCAAGTTCACATACATTCCAAGAGCTTCTTGAATTGCTCTCTAGATTCGTGAAGTGAACTGAGACCCTATATCTGATATGATGGACACTAGCACGCCATGGACTCTGACAATATCATTAATGTAAAGCTGGACATACTGAGTTGCACTGAAAGTCACCTTTATTGGTAGGAAGTGAGCTGATTCAGTTATTCTGTCCATGATCACCTATATGGAATCAAAGCCCTTAGTGGTCTGAGGCAATCCTACTACAAAGTTGATGGTTATCCTCTCCCGCTTCCACTCTAGGATCTCTATCTGCTGAAGCAATCTTAGGCCTTTGGTGCTTAACCTTGACTTGCTGACATACCAAACACCATGCCACGAAGTCACCAATACCTCTCTTCATGTATTCCCACTAGTATAGTTGTCTAGATCTTAATACATCTTGGTTGAACCTAGGTAAATAGAGTATGCTGCGCTATGAGACTCTTTAGTCACCTTTCTATTTAGCACACCCACATAAACAATCACCAAAATGTAGCACACCCTCGCATCAATTGAAAACTCACGATTCTCTACTCGATGCACATCCTCCACAAGCTTAGCCAATATGAGATATTTCCCTTGCGTGATGCAGGTGTCGTTGCTCGCAACAAATTAAAATAATTTTTCAGTTACCGAAATGCACCAAAAATGTAGTTATAGTGTAATCCAAGTCGTCTCACGTGGAAGCAATGTAATTGATCCTAACGAAATTGGGGATTTTAGAATAGTCAACAGTGAATTAAATCATGAAGAAATTCGGTTAAAGAAATTACCTGTATAAGGGTTTCTTCGGATTAAAATTGTTCAGTCATTGATTCGAGAAATAAAATCATGATAGTGGTTGCTTCCATTAACAATGTAAACACATAATAATGAAATAATTCTGCTAACGGTTACACAATCGCATTTCCGACAAGGATATAACTGAATAAAAGAACTAGTAATTCACTGCGTGATCCTATGAACTTTATTCAGTTTGAATAAAAATTATAGCAACCTAATTTCTAACGAAATTAATCCCAATTCCTTCCCTTACAATAAACACCATATCAAGGAACAACTCTAACAAAAATAAATTGCATAAATCCATACAATTGATAGATGAAAGAATTGATAAATGGAAGAGGGAAACCAACCACAGTGAACGAATGAGGTACGAGAATCTCGTGAACAATTCCAATCTTTAGTCACCCTTGCACATGATAAAAGAAGTTACTCTTCCATGGGAAGAGTCTCACAATCAAAGATGTGGAAAAGTTGTAAATTACAATCAGAAAAACTCAAACTGACAGTAATGCCAAAAACCTAGTGTAGAGAGAGAGTTAGCTGAGACCGTGAGAGAGAGCCCTAAAAACTAAAAAAATCAAAAACGCGTAGCCTCCGTCTGCATCCTCTCTTCCTTTTTCGATGCGCGTTCCTTTTTCCTGGATCTTCATTGGCCTTGCGTGGAGATCCGTGAACAGCCCAGTTGGCACGGCCCAAAAGCATATGACCGTCGGGCGGTCCACCTGACCGCCCAGGCGGCCCTGAAATACGAAATTCTTCTAACCACCGCCTGGGTGATCCTCGTGAATGTCGCTAGAATAAAGTGTTCCTGATCACCACCTGGACGGTCCTGAGAGACCCGGGCCTTCTGAAGACTTTCAGACTTACCTCTTCTGACCATCGCCTGGGCGGTGCTTCCATCGCCTGGGCGGTAAACAGTGTTGCTGAGTCCTCAACTCTTGCTTCAATGCACCAAGTTAGAAGTCCCTACTAGAAAAAAACTCAAACAAGAAATTAAAAACATTGGGAAACTTACAAAATGTAAAAATTCACTAAAAACTATGTTAAAAACTACAAAGTTATTTACTAATGCATGTTAAGGACCAAGTGCAAACTCAATGTTTAAAAACATCAATTAAATACAAATCAAACGCAAATTGTTCAGAGTTAAGAAGTAGAATAGGTGCAAAAATGCAACCCATCAAAATTTTCCCACACTTAAACAATTGCATATCCCCATGCAAGAAACTTAAAAGTAAAAACAAGGGTGGAAATGCAATATGCTACTACCCTTAAAGATGCATAATGCTGCAATACACAAATGAAATGCAAAGGGCTTCTAGGGGAATTAGCTAAATATGGTATCATTACAGCTAACACAATTATAAAAGCTAGAAATCAATGATAATTGCTGGTTAAGCCTAGATCACAAATGGCAAGAATGAGCTAAACAAGTATGACAAAGTTAAACTCCCTAGGAAAGTGTATCACTCTTCACTCCGTGTATATGTTTCAAAATGCACCCTAGCACTCAATAGGGAACTTCTTCCAAAAACTTGCTTTTCTTCTCAGTCACCACAATTCACATACACGCTGGTCAAATTTCAAGAGGTCTTTTTCAAGGTGATAACTGGGCCTAGGCATAGGTGGGAGAAAATAAGGAGAAATGGCTAACTGTTCTGCAAAAGCAAGGTGCAAAACAAAGATTTAAGTGAGAAACCAAAACCTACAAATTCTCTTTTCTGCCCTTTTTCTTCAAATCATTTTTATGAATTGAACTCAATATTTATTCCAAAGATGGATTGGTGACACACTTTCTTTTTTTTTTTTTTTAGGACGGAAAACTAGGAATTTCCACCAATCCACATCTTCTCTTTTTTTTTCTTTTCATATTTCTTTCTTTTTTTCTTTCCACCTTTGGCAATGGTTTCCCCACACTTATTTTAGCACAACGAACTTGCACCTAACCTTCACATGTCCTGAGTTGGGAATTTTCTCATTGTTTTTCACTTAGGCTTGAATTGTGCTAACAAACAAAAATAGGAATTTCAAGCTCAAATGGGGTAAGCAAGAGATATGATCATGTAGGGTAGCTTGTATGACCAAGTGGGTGAAAAGAATAAAAGCCTCAATCATCAATATGCCAACAATGCAAAGAGAAAGCTTTAACCGAGAATCAAAGCAAATTCCAGAATTAATTCCAAGTGAGTGCACACACAACAATAATTCCTAGTGATTATAACAATGTCATCATCACATCAAAGTCCAAAAGCTCACAGGTAATAAATTAACCAGTCAAACAAGTCATAACTCATTGCATTGCTCATGTGACAATCAAAATGACCAGCATACCATGAAAAGCAAAATAAGGAAAAACTTCAAAAAGTGTTAACATAGTTCAACCATCTACTAACCAACTCCCACAAAGTTTGCAAATATGCAATGCATGATAAAAGGGAAAACATAATTAAAAGTACAAAGGAAAATAAAGGTCAACAAAATTAAAAGAGCCCTCCCCTCACTTACAAAAAGGCACTGCCCTCATGCCTACCAGGAATGTGCTAGTAGTCCTCCTCTACTCCTCATCCTCACTAAGCTCCACATCGGGATCATCCTCCCGAGAATCTGAATCAAGATCATCACGTGGGGCAGAGCGCCTAGCAGGAGGGACAGGATGGGCTAGGGGTGGGCGCCCTCGGAGGTGGTGGATGTGGCTGCTCAAGCTCAGGAGGGCATCAATACTCTGCATCCTCGTGTCAAGACGGGCTATCCGCCTCATAATCCTCGCCTCGAGGCCTGAATGGACTCGAATGTGAGCTCTAAGCTCTAACCCATAGAATCAATGCGAGCAAGAACAGCCCAAGGATCAAAAGACCACCAGGTTTGGCTCCTGCCCCTATCCTGACTTCTGCGAACTCTCAAGTCAGATAGCTTCTTCACTAATCACAGGACTAGGGCGCCAACTTCATCATTGGGCAAAGTAGGTACCTGAGATGCAAAAGCCATTTTTGTGACTAATGCGGGATAAGGAAGCCCCTGGGAAGATTTTCCCTCGTGCACAGGACATATGCCGGATGATACCAGGAATATAGATGTGCCCAAACAAGGAGTGCCTGCTCCACAGCTGAACAAACTTTGATGAGGTGTCGCCTCTCTACGAGCAGGAAACAAGGAGACCCGCCTACAATGATAAGATTGGTATGTCCGCAAGGAAGAATATGAGATAGGGCTAACCTCATCCATAGTCGGGATTCAAAAGTGAGCTGGGAACTCTTCAAACCAATGACCTTTGAGTTCGAATTGAATTCCCAGGTATCATTTAGACGCCCAATGTGACGGAGAACATCACCTATATTAACATCCTCTTGTGGAAGCTGGAGGTATTCATCTGGGTATCATCTGGAGAAGGGCTGGAATTTGGAAGGCCTCCCCTATAGCTTGAGGGTCACTGAAAGTTGCCGACCTCGAACAAGGATCTCTGGAAGCCCGATGGTCCCAGTTGGCATAAAATTCACGAACAATGGTGAGGTTAGTAGGCCCTGGTGCCTCCAAAATATACTCCCAATTCCGTTCTTCAATAGCCTCAAGGACGCTGCACTTTGGGTCTCGCACCCGAAAAATTGAAAGTCCATTCAAGAAGGAAGGGGTGCCTCTTAATGGAGAACTCAAATTTGTCCTCTCGCTCGTTGACTAGAAAAACGGAAAGGATCATGGGGGTTAGCAGAAGATGATGAAGTTCCCGTTACTCTAGGTCGCTTGCCTATTTTGAGAAGCTCCAGAAGCCATGGTACCTGAAAGAAAAGCAAACGTGCATGGATCTAATTCAAATAAAAGCTCAAGTAATGATAGAAGCAGTGATGTATCCTAACCAAAGTAATTATTCCAAATCATTGAGTTACGAGAATGCACAACAAAGGCTTGCAAAAAGAACATGAAGTTAATAATAGGATTCCAATAAACAAAGGTGAGTTGAGTGGGTAAAGAGAAGTAATTAAAATGCAAACAATGATGGCATTAGTGACTCAAAGCAATGAGAGATTGAATTGAAATAATAATCAAGGGAAGGTTGAGAGTCGCTAAATAGCCCATTAGTAAGCAAAAAGAGACAAGAGCTCTATGAGACAATCCATCAAACACATGGTGTGCATAATTTCATTTACCCACAAAATCACCAAAATGCAAATTGGAACCCTCTACAAAATCAAAAATAGATAAAAAATAGTATGAGGAGTTGAAAAGAATCACAAACCTGGTGAAAATTCGAGGAATTTTGTTAGAAGATGAAGAGAAGAAGAACCGTGAGAGAAATGTGTGTGCAAGTGAGAGGAGAATAGAAAGGAATGAAGATCAAGCGCCCTGGTGCTAAAGACCTGCGGCAGGCTCCGAATGACCGCTTGGGCGGTGATATTGACCGCCTGAGCGATCCTTTAGTGAAACGCGTTTCACTTAGCGCGCCTTCTTTTTTTTTTTAACAATTCCAGAAATGCAGGGGGCGCCTGGTGACGACCGCCTGGGTGGTTTCCAGAAAGCAAGAGAACGCCATCGAATATACCTAGTCATTGGACCCGATAGGTGACTAACCTAGACAGAAAAATAGGAAATACAACAAAATAAAATAAAAGAATAAAATAAAATGAGGACGAATAAGGGGAGAAAAAAGAGAAAGAAAGGAAAAACACAAAACCAAAGAAACAGTGGGTTGTCTCCCATCCAGCACTTTGATTTTCAGTCCCTAAGTTGGACATTCAGAACCCACTAGGAAGGGTAACGCTTGTACCAATTTAACTTCAAACTCTCCCCAAGATCCACAGAAGTTTCATGGTACACCTTCAACCTGTTCCATTGACTTTAAAAATTACCTTGGACTTGGGGTCCTCAATCTCCACAGCACCAAAGGGATGTACTTTTGTGACCTTGAAGGGTCCATCCAACCGAGACCTTAACTTCCCGGATCAGCTTCAACCGTGTTATAGAGGAGCACGAGTTGCCCCTCATGGAACTCTTTCTCAAAGTATTCCTATCATGGAACACCTTAGTTTTCTCCTTATACAACCGAGAGTTCTCATAGGCCTCAAATCTTAACTCCTCCAACTCCTGCAACTGAACTTCTTAGTTTACCGCCTCTCCCAAATCCATGTTGCACTTCTTAAGCCCAGGTAAGCCCAATGCATCATTTCCATAGGCAAATGACACGCCTTTCCAAACACAAGCCTAAAGGGACTCATCCCAATGGGTGTTTTGTAAGCAGTGTGGTAAGCCCATAGAGCATCATCCAACCTTGTGCTTCAGTCCTTCCTTAGGCTTCACAGTCTTTTCTAGGATTCTCTTGATTTCCCGTTAGACACTTCAGCTTGTCCGTTAGTTTGGAGGTGGAGGAGTGGATACCTTATGAACAACCTCGTATCTACGAAGCAAAGCTTCCATGCTCCCGTTAGAGAAATGAGTCCCCTGTCACTAATAATAGCTCTAAGCATGCCAAACCTGGAGAAAATGTGAGAATGAACAAAAGCAACAACTACAACAGAATCATTAGTATGGGTGGCAATGGCTTCCACCCATTTGGACACATAATCCACAACCAGGAAGAATATAAACATAGCCAAAAGAACTAGGGAAAGGACCCATGAAATCAATGCCCCAAACATCAAAAACTTCCCAAAATTGTATAGGTTGTTGGGCATCTCATTCCTCCAAGAGATATTCCCGTTCTTTGGCATTGCTCACAGGACTTGCAAAAATTGTAGGCATCTCTAAAAAAAGTTGGCCAAGAAACCCGAGTCCAATACCTTTCTAGAAGTGCGTTGGGGTCCAAAGTGACCTCCTCTCGCATAAGTATGACAAAAACGGAGTATGGACTTGAATTCCTCCCTAGGCACACATCGTCTAACTACTTGGTCACTACAAATTTTCCAGAGAGGATCATCCCACACATAATACTTGGCATCGCTTTTCAGCTTTGCAAACTGAGCTGGTGAAAAATGTAAGGGCCCACTCTAGCAACCAAATAGTTGATAATGTCAGCATACCACGGGACAACAGACACACCCATTAACTTGTCATCAAGAAAATCATCATTAAGAGGTCTGTTGTCAGAGTCAAGGTGCTCAAGCCTGAGATGGTCTGCTACTAAGTTTTCAGCTCCAATTTTATCTTTTATTTCAGATCAAATTCTTGTAGTAGAGCATCCATCTAATGAGCCTAGGCTTGGCTTCCGATTTCTTCAAGTACTTAAGAGCTGCATGGTCCGAATACACCACCACTTTAGAGCATAGCAAATAAGAACGAAATTTATCCAAAGCAAAAACAATGGCTAGGAGCTCTTTCTCAGGAGTGGTATAATTGGACTGTACATCCAGGTACGAGAAGCATAGTAGATAGCATGAGGAACCTTACCTTCGCGCGTGTAAGCACAGCGTCCACATGGTAGAAGCATCACACATGAGCTCAAACGACTAACTCCAACCAGGTGGTTGGATGACTGGAAGGTGGTCAAAGCCTTCTTCAACCTTTCAAATGCCTCCCTGACTTGTCATCAAATATAAATTTAGTATCCTTCTGAATAGGAAGGTGATAGGTTGGGCAATCTTGCTGAATCCTCAATAAACCTCCTGAAAAACCTCATGACCCAAAAGAATGAATCTCCCGTACGCATGTGGGGTGAGGCAAAGAGGTAATAACTTATATCTTAGCAGGATCAACGCAATGCCCTTGCTAGAGACTACATGGCCTAAGACTATACCTTGTTCAACCATAAAATGACATTTTTCAAAATTCAAAACAAGGTTAGTCTCAACACACCTCTGTATCACTCTAGCTAAGCTACTCAAACAGGAATCAAAAGAAGAACCAAAAATAGTAAAGTCATCCATAAATGCCTCCATGCACTCCTCCAAGTTAGAAAAAATGCTCATCATGCACAGCGAAGGTAGACCGTGCTGCAGAGCCCAAAGGGCATCCGTCTGTAAGCATAGGTGCCAAAGGGGCACGTGAAGGTGGTCTTCTCCTGATCCTCGGGCAATATGAATCTGAAAGTACCCCGTGTAGCCATCCAAGAAACAATAGTAGGATTTCCCTGCCAACCTTTCTCACATTTGATCAATGAAAGGCGGATAGTGGTCCTTCCAAGTGGCCTGGTTGAGCCTCTGGAGTCAATGCAAACCCTCCAACTATTTTGCACCCAGGTCGGAACCAACTCACCTTTCTCATTCTTCATCACAATGATCCCCGACTTCTTGGGAACCACCTTATCAGCTCACCCATTCACTGTCAAAAATAGGATAGATAATGCCCGTGTAAAAGCCTTGTCACTTCCTTCTTAAACACATCAAGGATCAGTGGGTTCAGCCAACACGGTTGTCTAATCGGCTTAGTCCCCTCCTCTAGAAATATCTTGTGCATGCAGGTGGAGGGGCCAATCCCTGATATCATCCAAGGTCCAGCCAATGGCCCTCTTGTACCTTCTCAGAATCACAATCAGATTATCCTCTTAGGATTTAGAGAGGCCATTGGCTATGATGACCAGCGTGTCTCGCCCTCCCCAAGAATGCATACTTAAGGTGGTCAGGGAGGGCTTCAGCTGGCCCTGAACTGTGTACCCCTCCTAAGCTCATACAATTCTAAAGAGGAGAATCATCATATCCAATGGAAGAAATAGATAATATAGGCTTAGAAATTAAAGTGGTCTCAAAATTGGGGGTGATGCTACTAAATGTATCAATGACAGGGCTTGTGGCATTAGCTACCAAAAGTTCAGAAGTTTTCAAAAAATTGCCCTGTTAATGATGCATCAATAGTGGCACACTCCCCACACAAATTGGTGGCACCATCACAGTTAAAACATTCAAACTCTGGTACCATCCCCAATAACTCATCAAAGTTCTCAGTCAAACCAACAAATACCTTATCAATCAAGGAATCGATAACATCAATGCTAAAACAGAATGTTCCTCAGGTGGGTGTTTCATGGCATCAGCAAATAAACGAGCCTTCATATCCCCACACTCAAAAGATAAGGTACCCGTGTACACATCGATCTTAGTTCTTGGGTTTTAGAAAGGGTCTCCCTAAGATCAATGTGTGCTCGGAGCACTAGTGTCATCCTCCATAGCCAAAACATAAAAGTCTGGGAAAATTAAATTGTTTACCTGGACTAGGACGTCCTCAAATATCCCATCAGGACTTTGAATGCTCCAGTTGGCTAACTGAGACTCTCAGTCCGGTGGGTGCTAGCTCTCCCCTACCCAAGGCCTCATAAACTAGAGGGCATAATACTCACCCGCCCAAGATCTCCAAAGCGTGTCCAATGTGCAGGTTCCTAATAGTGCAGGAAACATTGAACGCTCCTGGATCCTTGTGCTTCACGGGAGCTGACCTGGCTAAATAAGGGAGGAAGCTTTCACCCCCATAGTCACTCTCTCCACCTCATTGCCCCTCAACTTTCTCTTGTTGGTGCATAGGTCTTTCAAGAACTTGGCATATTTTGGAATCTGCCTAATTGCATCCAACAAAGGGATGTTGACTTCTACTCTCCTGAATGTCTCCAGGAGGTCCTTCTCCAATTCCAATTCATTGGACCTCTTGGGTCTTGCAACTCGCTGGAATGGCAATGAAATGGGTCTTGTCACCTGTTCTCCCGCTTCCGCCTGGGTGCAGGTGTATCTGTTGCACCTCTTGCTCGAACAACTTCTTCTTGGCTCTCAACCATTACCTGCTTGGAGGGCCAACAACCTCAGGCAAATTTGTACCAGACCTCAAAGTAATGGCAGAGACATTCCCCTTGGGCTTGGGAATTGTCTGAAGGAATGGTATATGCATTTCCCCGCGAGACTGGGAGTTCTCAAGCCTCACAATTGCATTTCTCATTTCCTGGATGGCTTGTTCTTGTTTCCTCTGAGTCTCAATCATCATCTTCATCATCTCCTGCCATGGTGCTTCTGAAAGGGAGGAGGTGAGTAGTGCTGGAGGTTACTCGGGGCCAGGAAGCTGTGGGATAGGTGGTGGTGAATGGAATGTAGGTGGCTATACTGCTACCTCGTGGTGGTGGAACATACTTCCGTCACGCCGTTGAGGAGTAATATTCCACCTAAGGTTGGGGTGATCTCTCCAGCGGGTTATAAGTGTTGCTTATGGATTGTATCCCGTCCCACCCTGATTTGAGGCCTACCAGGAAATATGTTACCAGCGCCACGAAGTAGGATCTTCCTATGAGGACACATATCTGAAGTGTGAGATTCACAGGAACAAATGCCACACACCTGGACCGCCTTAACTAGAGAAGCTTGATTTAGTGCAATCGTTCAGAAATTTTGTAAGCTCATCCAGTTCTTCTCCACCGCTACTCTCAACTGAAGAAATCTCACCCACCTTACGGGTGCTACTACCAACTCTCTGACCCAAATTGCTGGGAGTCTCTGCCATGTTCTCAATCAAAAGTCTAGCCTGAGGGGTCTTGTCAACTAATGCACCCCACTGGCAGCATCAATCATACTCCTCTCCATGACCAACAGCCCCTCATAAATACTGAATCAATAGCCGCTCCTGAAATTCTAATGTTGGGGGCAGCTAGCACACAACCTCTTGAACCTCTCCCAATATTCATAAAGAGATTCTCCCTCCCGTCCAATAACACAAATGTCTTTTCTGATGGCGGCGCTCTTAGAAGCTGGAAGAACTTCTCCAGGAAGATGCGCTTCATACCGGCCCAGCCTCAACTGTCCCATGGAGGATGTAAAAGAACCAATCTTTGGCAGCTCCTTCAAGGAAAAACGGAAAAGCCCTTAGCTTAATTTGCTCCTCCGTCACCCCTTGAGGCTTCATAGTCATACAGATGACGTGGAATTGCTTCAGGTGTTTGTGTGGGTCCTCTCTGCCAACCCATGAAACTTGGGCAGATGGTGAAGGAGTCTGACTTCAGCTCAAAATCACCCCCCGTCGGGTAGACAATCCCAGTGGTTGATAATTCAAGTCCTGGCCTGCAAGTTCCTTCAAGGTTCTGTTAACCTCTCCCATGTCACCTGGAACACTAGGAGGATCAGAAAGTTCAGGAAAATAAAAAGAAAAACTATTAGGTTCCCTAGTTGTATCGAAGAGGAAGAAAGGTTGCCAAGAAATTAGCTCTTTCCTTTGCAGCCTTCCTAAGCCTTTTGGCGGTTTTCTCAATCTCCAGATTAATTGGGAGTATGGGAAAATTAGGAAGGGAATGGGTCATAAAACTAATTTATCAACAACAATCAAATACAACCGGGAACAAAAGAAAAGATACAAAAATAAATTGAAATAAAATGAAACTAATTTTTTTTAATAACGATAAAACACAAATCAATAAATAAAAGAATAAAAATAAAATAAAATAAACTGAGACAAACAAAAATGAAAATGAATAAAAATAAGAAAAATCAATAACACCGCTTCCCTGAACCGGCGCCAAAATTTGATGATGTGCCGTCCGCAACAAATTAAAATAATTTTTCAGTACCGAAATGCACCAAAAATGTAGTTATAGTGTAATCCAGTCGTCTCACGTGGAAGCAATGCAATTGATCCTAACGAAATTGGGGTTTTTAGAAATAGTCGACATAATTAAATCAAGAAGAAATTCGGTTAAAGAAATTACCTGCACAAGGGTTTCTTCGGATTAAAATTGTTCAGTCATTGATTCGAGAAATAAAATCATGATAGTGGCCTTCCATTAACAATGTAAACACATAACAATGGAATAATTCTGCGAACGCTACACAATCGCATTTCCGTCAAGGATATAACTGAATAAAAGAACTAGTAATTCACTATCGTGATCCTATGAACTTTATTCAATTTGAATAAAAATTATAGCAACCTAATTTCTAACGAAATTAATCCTAATTCCTTCCCTTACAGATAAACACCATATCAAGGAACAACTCTAACAAAAATAAATTGCATAAATCCATACAATTGATAGATGAAAGAATTGATAAATGGAAGAGGGAAACCAACCACAGTTAACGAATGAGGTACGAGAATCTCGTGAACAATTCCAATCTTTAGTCACCCTTGCACATGATAAAAGAAGTTACTCTTCCATGGGAAGAGTCTCACAATCAAAGATGTAGAAAAGCTTAAATTACAATTAGAAAAACTCAAACTGACAGTAATGCAAAAAACCTAGTGTAGAGAGAGAGTAAGAGAGAGAGAGTCAACCAAAGACCGCTAGAGAAGAGAGCCCTAAAAACTAAAAAAATCCAAACGCGTAGCCCCCTGCATCCTCTCTCCTCCTTTTTCTTATGCACGTTCCTTTCCTATCTTCATTGGCCTTGTGCCGAGATCCGTGAACGGCCTAGTTGGCATGGCCCAAAAGCATATGACCGCCTGACGTCCACCTACCGCCTGGGCGGCCTCCTGAAATACGAAATTCTTCTAACCACCGCTGGGCGGTCCTCTGAATGTCCCCCAGAATTGAGTGTTCCTAATCACCGCCTGGGCGGTCCTAGACCGCCTGGCGTCTTCTGAAGACTTTTAGACTTACCTCTTCTGATCATCGCCTGGGCGGTGCTTCCATCGCCTGGGCGGGAAAGTGTTGCCGAGTCCTCAACTCTTGCTTCAATGCACCAAGTTAGAAGTCCCTACTAGAAAAAAACTCAAACAAGAAATTAAAAACATTAGGAAACTTCCAAAATGTAAAAATTCACTAAAAACTATGTTAAAAACTACAAAGTTATTTACTAATGCATGTTAAGGACCAAGTGCAAACTCAATGTTTAAAAACATCAATTAAATACAAATCAAACGCAAGTTGTTCAGAGTTAAGAAGTAGAATGGGTGCAAAAATGCAACCCATCACGTGCCTTGATTTGCTCCACTATGTTGATTGGGCTCTAATATGAGAAAGAAAAGCTCCTGAATCATCAAGGCCAAATTGGACTCCCTCTGCCTCTAACTTGTGAATATCCTCTATCAATGACTGCCTCATGGGTGTAATATGGGCCAAACTACTCGAAAACTTTCTATTCAACGCATCCGCTACCACATTTGCCTTGCCGGATGGTAGGAGATCGTGCAATCATAGTCTTTGAGCAACTATAGCCATCGACGCTTAAGATTCAGTCCCCCACCTGGAATATATACTTCAAGCTCTTGTGATTCGTAAAGATCTCACAAGTCTCTTCATATAGGTAGTGCCTCCAAATATTCAAAGTAAAGACCACCATTGCCATCTCTAGATCGTGTGTCAGGAAGTTCCGCTGATGCTTCTTGAGAGCCTCAGATGCATATGCCACAACTCGGCCATGCTGGATAAGGACTGTTAAGTTCGACTCTCGAGGCATTACAGAACACTGAAAAGGCACTTGTGCCCGAGGGCAACACCAATATTGGGGCTGGTCAAACAAGTCTTAAGCTTCTAAAACTCTCCTCATATGTATCCGACTATTGGAACTTAACATTTTTCTGAGTTAATCTGCTAATCACACCGCTATTCTTGAGAAATCTTTGACAAATCTCTTATAGTAACCTGCCAAGCCTAGGAAACTACAGATCTCTAAAACTGTAGAAGGTCTTGCCTATTGTTGAACCTTCAACTTTCTTCAGGTCCACTAGAATATTATCCTTAGACATTATATGCCTAAGAAATGCCACTTGATCAAACCAAAACTCACACTAGGAGAATTTAGCATACAACTGAATTTCCATTAGTGTCTGAAGACAATCCTAAGGTGATGCTCATGCTTCTCTTCACTCCTAGAGTACTCTAGGATTTCATAAATGAAAATGATCACAAAGTAGTCTAGGAATAGTTTGAAAACTTTGTTTATCAGGTCTATGAAAGCTGTAGGGACATTAGCCAACCCAAAAGACATCACTAAAAACTCATAGTGTCAATAGCGTGTCCTAAAGGCCATCTTGGGAACATCGTTACCCTTGACTTTCAACTAATGGTAGCCCGACCGAGGTTGATCTTAGAGAAACACCTGGCCCCTTGGAGCTGATCAAACAAGTCATCTATGTGTGGTAGGGTATCAGCCTTAACCTTCACCTTATTCAACTGCGTTAGTCTATCCACATCCTCATAGACCCATCATTCTTATTTACAAATAATACTGGAGCACCCCAAGATGAGGTACTCGGCCAAAAAAATCCTTTGTTAGGAAACTCTTGCAATTGCTTCTTCAACTCCACGTAAGCCATTCCATATGGGGGTATAGAGATAAGCCTCTATCCCACTCAAACTCTATCCCAAACTCAACTTCCTTCTCCAGTGCATCCCCAGGAATTCTTCCTGGAAGCATATCTAGGAACTCACGAACTACTATACTCGAATTCAAACTCTACATTTCTATGTCCATATCCCTGATCAAAGTAAGAAACCCATAACTCCTTCTATCCATAAGCTCCAAAGCACTCATAGCCGAGATGAAACGGTTAGGATCGAGTAATTAGTACCCTTGAACTCTTGGAGCTCGCCTCCAGGAACATTGAACTTTAATGTCTTGCTATGACAATCTACCATCGCATGACATGAAGATAACTAGTCTATGCCCAAGATAACGTCAAAGTTGTATATGTCCAACACATGCAAGTCTGCTAGTATCTCCATGTCTTTAACCTTGACTTCACACTCTCTATAAACTAACTGGACAAGGAGGGGCTCTCTTAAAAGTATCCCCACTAGAAATAGCTTCTCTACACTAGAAACGGTCTCTCGAATCGATGAGGCTGAATGTCGTTGCGTCTTGACATGTCAAGGCAAATATACAAGGTTGTCCCCGCTACCCTGACCTCGCCGCGGAGGCTTCTACCTTCAGAACCTCTACCTCTAAGGCCCCTATCCTAGCACTTCTACCAGCTACACAAGCCAACCATCCTGGGAGCTGACTAGAAGGATTAAGTTAAAGCAACAGGGTTCGCCAACCCTTGGCTTGATGCTTCCTGACGGAATAGACACTCTATACACCTATGACCTTGCTAGCCATAGCCGCAACATGCGAAGGTGCCTATCATGCACGCCCATGTGTCTGCACCTACAAGTCCTGCATATGGGGTAACTATGACCTGACCCATGACTAGAATGCTGGTTGACTTCCCGCTCCAACTTTGGGTAGCAGGCAGGCTGTGTTGGGGCAAGCTCTAAAAAGGCTAACCTTCCCGATTAGGCCTACTACTGGCCCCGTGGCCAAGCCATCTGCTGATAACTTACTTCTCCGAAAAAGATATGTGTGTCCTTGCCAGCATCCAACCCCTCCTCTCAACCATAGGTTTTTTGAAATATCAATTAGAGAGAAAAGAACCTTGAGTTAATGGTGGTATTCTCATTAATCTTGGTATACTATGTTACCCATGAAGGGCAATCACCCTTTTTCCCAGAGTATAGAAACTGACCTGAATTAGGTGTCCATAGCTTGTCCACGACGGATGGCAGTTTGCGAGGGATACAGTTCGCAAGGGACCTTTTGCTATCAATTAGATGCTCATGTTTGCGAGGGACCGTATCACCTTTTTATAACTTAGAATTCTATTTCTTCCCTGATTCCCTTTGAGTAATTTACATCGCTTTTGAGGATTACATGATTTGCTAATTACAAAATTGTAAATGTTTTCCCAATATAGCTACGTACATAATAGTTTAAATGTTTTTTCTAGTTGCATGCATATATTATGTATGGTTGTTGTTGTCCCATGTGGGTGATGGGTGAGAATCACTCACTCAGCTCGTTAACTCACCCATTTCCCTTCCTTCTTACAGTTGCAAGTTCAGTTTTTGCTCAAGCATCATTTCAATAGACGTAGTTGTTCTAGTGGTGAGTTTTACTTTGTGTTAAGGCTTAGTCTAGGACATGTTAGATTAGAGTGCTCCAGGAGTTGTGAAGGCAAGATCCAAACCATGCATTTATTTTAAGATTATATATTTATTTTCAGAATTCATGTATGGATTTGAAATATAGATAGCGATCAAAGATTTATGTAACAAGTCAAATATGTATTCTCAATTTAGTTTTCAAGTATTAAAATGATTTTCAGATTATAACTAAGATAATGAAATGAGATAGTTTATGTTTTCATAAATAGCTGACTTGATAAAAATGTTTGTAGAGTTATGTATGTTAAAATATTTAAGACTTTTGAATTTGAATATTATGTTTTGAATGGAGAGTTTGATAATGAGTTAGATTTAATTATGTTTTAAGAATGAAAATCATTTTAAATTATGCATATAGTACGAAGATGATCATGAGACTTACATGGATGAGATTTCTCAAGTGCCGATCACGTTTCCAAATTTGTCGGGACGACAATGGACGTGACCCACCTCCACCCAAAATCCTCAAACCTTGTGAAAGTGAACCCTAGGTCACTCATTGCCTTGTTGCATAATAACACCTCAACCTCCCTCCCATACAAAATAAAAAAAACACAACATACAAATCAAAGCCACAACACAAAATCAAAGCCAAAGTCATAAAGAAAACAAAAGAAGAGATAACAAAACAAATGTGCAACATCCTCTTACTCTTTCCCTAGAAAACAACCTTCGCAACTTTAGAGCACCACCTTCCCATCATAGGCTCCACAGTCACCCCCACATCATATCCGCATAATCGTGCTATTAGCCATTGCACGTCACCTTCTTCGTGCTACAAGTTGCAACTAGAATCATTGTCATTGCCATGTCCAGTCATGCAGCGAGCCTGATGCCATCTTCATCGTCGTTGTGTCTCACCATCCTCGCCATCCATGTGGCGACATCGTGCCACCATGAGCACCCCAACAACACAGTTCTTTCCTTCACCCAGGAAGAGAATTCTCCTACACAACAATCTCACCATTCAATTTCATTAGGTCCCACTTCTCACACAACTTTTGCAAATGTTTGGATGGTGTACAATGCGTGTGGAGGAAGATACACATTACCTCTAGGAGGATATAAGAAAAATCCCCAACATCCCTCCTTCCAAGCATCATCCCCAAAGTTACAGGTGTCAAATGCTAATTGTTTTGCATTCTTCACTATTTAGGGGCTATTCTCGCTTTTTTTTTATTTTAGGTTTTTTTTCATTTGAATTGTAGTTCTAGTTTTTCCCCTACAAGTGCCTCATTCGATTGAGTTACATGATTTTTTTGTACATAGGATGCTAATTAAAAAACATATACGTTGACAAGTCAACCTACCAATCCACTATAAAATGGGGTGGGTTAACACCTCCAACCCATATAATCAAAACAAGCCAACTCATGCTGCCCCATTTGGAACTGCTAGTCTCTTGTAATGACTTGGGGTTTGTTTGTTTAGAAGTGAGAATCGATTTTGACCAACTTCAAAAAATTCCTCCTCTCACAAAAAGTACATTGGGAAGCCACATCTATGATAACCAAACAGGCCGTTTGTAATTCTCCTACGCCGAAGGTAGCTTTAGCCTTTGAGACCAATCAAGTTGAACCTAGATGTTTTTTTCTCTATTCAAACAAAATAATACGGTAAACCAAACATCCACTTAAAACAAAAAAGCGGGGTATAGATTTTTTTTTTTTCCCTTTTTGTAGTTTACAAAAGAACAATACCATTATTACATTACAACGCTCGATCGCAACCTGGTACAATGAATACCAAAATTCCAATATCAATGAACATAAAAACAAGGAGATTGCATTACATTTCACTGTAAAGAATTTGGAAACAATTATAGAACAAATGGGCGGGTTAGCACGCCATTGCAACACTAGACATGGCATGGTTTAATGAACTATCATATATAAATATCACATGCAAGGAATTTTGGTGACTATGATTCTGAGGCTGGTTGGACAAAACTCCTTGTGGAACTTTCATGTGAATGTTGAATAGGTTAGCTGGAAGAAACGGAACATGGAGGCATCTAATTGGGCCCTTCACTGATGACATGTATCTAGTAATATCTCCGCTAGTTTACATCCATCCACGTAAATCTTTGCACATTAATTCAAGATCAGATATATCACTACCATTCTCATTTTTCATTTGATTCACTTTGCTGAGGTTCCCTCCTTATCATATTCAACAAGTACATGACGACCTCTGACATTGCTGGCCTAAATTCAGGCTCCGCCTGCATTCAGATACATTTAAGGCACGGAATTAAGTCCACGAGAAGGAGATAAAATAAGCTAGCACTGAAATTTAGGGTGCATTTGTTTTGTTTTTTTTTTTTAACAAAAAGAGGTGGTTTTTCAGCTAAAAAATCACTTTCATTTACTGTACCAACTTCTATTAATAGAAGTAAGATGAGTAGCTTCTAAGAAAAATAAATGCACCCTTAAGTTCAAATTGACAACGGCTCACCTGAAGGCATCGAGAAATGATGTCTGCAAAATTTGATAATGATTTGGCTGGGTATTCTCCATTTAAAGAAGGATCAACCATGCTTGATAATGCATCAATATCATGAAGTTGGGGAACTGCCCACCTTACCAGAAATTGCTCCCTCTTTAGGACGGTTCCTGTTTGAATTGTTCGAAGTAATGAATTAACTGTATAAAAAGCACAACACGAATGGTAAAGTACTTTTCTTATGTATTCTCACCTGTCATGGGACTGACGGCCAGTCAGAAGTTCTAACATAACCACTCCAAAGCTGTACACATCACTCTGGTATGTGTAAATTCCAGACTCAAATTCTGGAGCTCCATAACCATAAGCTGTTAACAGGTTCCCCGAGAGCTGACAAAGCACAGAATAATATCAACCAGACAGCTATAATGCTAATTATATCGAAATAGATGTTTAATGACATTCTATTATTTAACACCAAATCCTGCTAACATATCATGAGGTACATCAAATAATCTCTTACCTGGCTTACAGATCCTGAAGCTATTAATGGAGCCAAACCACAATCAGATACACGGATGGATAGATCATCATCAAGAAGAATATTGGCAGACTTGAAGTTTCTGTGTACCACAGGTGGCTGACATAGCTCATGCAAATACCTTGTCAGATGACACAGAAATATTGGAATCAGAACCTCAAATCTTGTCTTAAATATGTTAAAGCAAAGAAAAAGTTTCCCACGCCACAACATCAAATCATGCTTTCGTAGAAACTTCATTCAGTTGTCTGGAAAGTCCTATAACTCTCTAAAGAGATTTGACAAGAGATCTCTTTTTGTTAGAGACAACAACCTTGCTCGAGCCAACAACCAACATCTTAAGCTTTAGGGTTGAATTGGTTTTCCAATGATGCTTTACTATTTAAAACCTGTCATACAATGAATAGAGCATACTGTGGTTTGCACTATAACTATAAGATCTACATCAAGAAGCATTCCGGGTAAGCATGATGGTTTAGCAACTTCAGAAAGTTCTGACAATGTTGGAATAAAGCTACCATACAAATGTCCAAGATTTTTTAGCAAAATACTTTCAGCAGAAAATGAATTCACCATGGAAAATTTGCATTAGGCTTTAGAAAACAATTTTCAGTTTTCAATCCGTTTTTGTTTTCAGGATTTTACGAGGAAATAGTGAAAAACTGAAAATAAAATATGAAAACTAGATTTTGGTAGTTTTCAAAGTTTCCTTCACAAAATCCTGAAAATAAGAAACTAACTAAAAACAAAAAATGAAAACAGAAAAATTTTTCCTAAACCAAACGCACCCTAAGCAATTTAGGGAGGACAAACTAGAATTAAAAAAAACAAAAAATTGAAGCCATCATAAGCCACAAACCAACATCTTGAGCCAAAAATAAAAAATCTCCTTAACAACAATGGTACTTACTCTAGGGCCCTAGCTGCCCCCAGTGCTATCCGAATGCGAGCATTCCACGTGAGTCTTGTTTTGAATTCATCATCTGAGTGGAGTGCATCAAACAGTGACCCATTATTGCAGTACTCATGTATTAGAAGCCTTTGACCATGCTCTGAACAGTATCCAATCAGCTCAACAATATTTACATGTCGTATTCTGTCAATGCTATTTACTAATTCAAGAAAGTCATCCTCCTTTTGGTGATCAGAAGCTCTCTTGTCCAGTTTCTTCACAGCAAGTAGCTAGCAATTCATAAAATAAAGAGTAAGTGTGTTGTACTGGAAAATAAAAGAGGAAGTGTCAAAATGTGAATCCAATCAAGACATAACACTAAAAGACTGTTGTAGCAGGGGAAAGAGAAATCAAGGTAGAGACACATGAATGGTTTTATGTCCTAACATGCCTTCTCATGCAAATGTCTCTTGGTCCTTTTGGGTTTAAAGCGTGAAGAATTTATTAAATGGGGGATAACAAGGATCAAGTCCCTGACCACTTCATCATGGAAGCTTTAATACCATGTTATGAACCATCTCTCGAAAAGTTTAAGCTGATGAGTAGAGGCACATGAATGGTTTTTATGTCTTAACAAATATGATTCATAGAGACTGGTAGCTAAACCTGTGATAGACCAATATATGCATTTAGTTATTTACAAAATCACTCAAAGAATGTCTACCACCAATATATGCATTTATTAATTTACCAAATCACTCAAAGAATGTCTTGGTAGAATATGAAGAGCAGAGGAGAAGGCAAACATAACCAGAATAGATGTTAAAATAATTTCAAAATCTTTCAAGAATCATAGAAGTTGGAACTAGGAGAGATCTACGCAATAGTGATGAAATAAAGAAGAGGGAGAGATGGATGCCTATGCTACATTGTATCTCTGGGGAAAAGACTCAAAAGACCAAAAATAAAATCAGTTCAACTATGTGAGTTATGCATGCTGACCTCACCCAGTGAACGCATGTTATCATGCAAGCAAACCAATAACAGAATAGACCACAAACTACAATAAAAATATTTATGCTTTCCACACGATGTTTTTCACCGACTTAATATTAAAACTGAAATATATATAATGACTAAGTGAATATAATCTGTCTTGGTAAAAGAACACTTGAAAGACTACAAAGAAAAGGGGGACAAAGCATCAATAATATTAGTATGACCATTATTCGCTATCTAAAGTTGATTGAAGTCCAAGAAGATAAATCATAACAATAAAGAGACAGGAAAGAAACGTGTAACTTGTTTCATTCATATATTCTATATAAATGCAACTGATGAGCAGACAATCCTACCTTCCCATCAGGAAGCTCTGCCCTATACACGGTGCCCAGCATGCCACCTCCTATAAGATTTTCTTGAGAAAAGCTATTTGTATACTGTTGAAGGGATGCAATGGTGAAACATTTGGCAAAAGTGGGAGGAGGAACTGTACTTTTTGAGGAAGTATTGACATTAGTCCCTCTGCGGAAGGTGGTTGGTTCAACAATCACCCTCTCAGGAGGAGGTGGAGGAGGCGGGGGCGGGGGCGGGGGTGGAGGGGGAGGTGGGGGTGGAGGGGGAGCAGGAGGCATTGAATATACTTCTGGGGTACTCATAATATTTATTTCATGATCTCCCGGCTTTGGTATTGTTGTCATTCTTTGCATATTTTTCTCTTGCTCATCCTGAGGCTTTGGAATAGCCCCCACTCTCCTGGTCTCAGCTTGATGATCCTCTTTTGGCCTCAGAAAATCCCCTATTGATTGTTTAAATTAAAATTACTCAAAAGTGAAATGAATAAATTGTAAATCCTTACAATGAAAGGTTAGAAGTTAGATAGTAATTTAAATGAAAGACTAAAGGTATATTATTTGCCTTTCTCCATTTGACTTGGTGGTGGGACTACAGCCTCATAATCCCTGACATTCTGTCTTTCACCTCCATATGCACCGATTTGATGTCGCCTGGACCTTCTGTCAACCCGTTCCCTTCTGCTACATCTTGGCATAAAGAGAAGGCATGCTAGTAGCAAAACAATGAATACCAATACACAAGCAATAGATATCCAAACCACCCTTTTGGTGGTTTTCTTTGATTTCCCAGAATTTGATTCCTTAGCTGCAGTTGGTCCATCAGCCTGTCTAGTAGGTACACGTCCAGAAGATGGTGCTCGGAAACCGGTGTCCCAGGAACCGATGTTCCTGGAGGTGCTGGCACTGGGGATCGAGGCGGAGAAGTAGGAGATGTAGTAGCATTAACATTAAATGGGTTTCCAGCTTGTCTGCACAGTGCATAATAAACATCATTGTAGTTACTGAAGCTAGCAAATTGCACCTATGTATTTTTCAAACTTCAGATTTGACCAAAATTAATAATCAACACAAAACACAGGGAAATTTCAAACAAGGAAAGAACAATTGAGTTTTCTCAGTAGCCACAAAATACAACTTGAAACTCCACCTTTTGTCCTGGCTATTGCTTATATGACAATAGACTGGCAACCACTTTTTTAAACGTAGTTCACCAATACCATTGTCCTTCTAGCTAGGTATTATTATCCTTCTTCATTTCCAATTTAAACTACAAAGCCCAAACCTTGGGTGCATTTTTAACGAGCCCAGTGCCACAAGTTTCAAGCACCAACATACACCACACAAGCAACCAAATGTTTGAGGCATTGTGTTGGGTGCAAAAGTGAACCTTGTATAATACAGTGACTATTATAGATTGGAAATAATATGTTCGTAATCTTGACTCTGGACTCTGGAGAAATACTATCTTAAATAGTACACGTCATTTCTCCTTCCTGATTGTTTAACTGGAGGCATCAAAGCATATTTTAGTATCTTTTGACCTCACCCATTCCCATTTTTGCTTAACTGCAACACCGATATCTTTGGAATTAACAGGATCATACGTGTTTTCAAGAGAAAAGAAGTCCTAACCACCAAGTTCTGTGTCCATCTTCACATTTTCTAATGCAGGAAATCATCATTTTTAAGCATGAAGAAGCAAAACACTAGATTTTTTAAGGCTTTCACCTGAAGTTAGGGATGCCTAGCAACTTTGGAGGTATTGGACCATTAAACTGGTTGTTCTCAACATCCCTGCTCAAAGAGGTCAGAATAATCACAAAGTTAATAGATAATCAAGAAGTCAAAACCAAAAATAAAATAAGAAGATGGCATCTAATGATATTTGCATTTTAAAAGCTCTACATTCATATTGAAGACAACTTAGTAAACTATTATATCAGCTATAATTTATATGAGATGTGGTTAAGAAATGTACAAATTTTTCAGAGGAAGGTCTTGCAAAACATCAAGGGTCCCAGACAGTTCATTGTTCTGCAAGTTTCTGCCAACAAGTACATAGTCAATTTGCTTGATTTGGAAAATAGATGTTCATACTCATGAACATAACAAAATACTAACAGGGAGGTCAGAGACAACATATTCTCCATTGATGGAGGCAATTCCCCGCTCAAATTATTATGAGATAAATCTCTGCAAAACAGTTAGTGGCTCCATCAAATATGTTTCATGTATAATGAAGAAAGGATCTTTATTGAAATCGATTAAATATATTAGCTAAGACATGGCCCTACAGGTTGATCAATAGTGTAAGTGACTGAAATGCATCTGGTATTTCTCCACTTAATTGATTTTCATTAAGAGACCTGAAAGGAGATGATAAAATATAATTTAGATAAACTTGCTGAAATTTCAACCTGAGCTACCACACAGATTTAATATAAAATAGGAGAAGCAACAATCTTACATGTCTGTCAGACCACTCAATGAGGATAAAGAGGCTGGAATACTTCCAGTGAACTCGTTAGCTGAAAGAAAACTGCAAAGTACAAACCATAGTGTCTTTTAGCATAATTTGTTGGAAAGAGCTAGTATTAGAGAGTTAGGATATCACATACAAGTTTTTCATGGTAACAGGCAAATTGGATGGAATGCTTCCCCCAATGTGGTTGTTACTTAGATCACTGCCTCAAAATATGAAACAAACAGTAAAGATGATGCAGGAGAAACTTATAAGTTCTGTAAGAAGAACAAACACTGAAATTTATGAACCGAGGAAAAGGCAATAGATGCACAGGCATGCGCTCAGACATGCACATCCTCATGCATATATATACACAGAGAAAAGCAGAGAAAACAGGCCAGCAAAAGAGAGAAGAGAATTATATTTACATTACTGTGATTGAAACAAATGTTCCCAGGTTATCGCCTAGCTCTCCTCCCAAATTTGCACCATTCAGAACTCTGTCACAAATAAGATGGTAAGAAATTTCACAATCACCTACTTCAGGAGATGTGAATCAATATTTCAATATTAAGAGTCAAGCAAAGGGGACAACAGCATATGTACATTTTTTGTATGAATGTCCCATTACATTGAACGCCTTGCCACCCTTGTCCGCATGGATCTCCCCCACTACCAACCCATCCAGGGAGAGGAGGGGATCCCATCGCAGCATGTAAGCTATTAATTGCAGCAACTGATACAATTAGAAAATTTTAGAATTCATATAAACCACATAAAGATGGATTATGGAATAATCAATCAATAATATGTTGAAATTAGTAAGTAATACCACTCTAATACACAACCACACAATTCAGTAAACCACCCATACATCAGTCAAGATAATTGGCATAGCATTTTAATGCACTAGCGTTCAGTAACAGACAAATAGGCATAAACAGACAAGGCGAAAAGTACATATATAAATATTAAAAGAAGGACACTTGACTTGAGCACAAAATTAACCAACTACTGACTAGGCACAGGAACACTTAGTTTTAATAACACTCCAATTTTGCAAGGGATGTAAGTTATCAACCCCTAAAGCATCATAGTGGAATATATGAAATCCTATTTGATTACCAGTAGATAAGAGAAAAGCAGATAGTCTTCAACCATCATTGACATAAACACACATATAATATAATGTTAAAAATAGGGAAGACCAAGAAGACTGCTCTATCAAGCTAACCACTACACTTCTGTGACCAGAGAATCTGGAGTCAATTCCCCCTCACCCACCAAAGAATATGAAAAATGTGGGAAGGCAAAAAGGGAAAAAAAGACTTACCATCAGTGGGATCAGTGTCTGCACTTGAAGAATGTAGTGTGCAGATCAACAAAAATCCCAATAGAACTTGTCCATCGATCTTAACTCTCTTATCCCAAAACCAGATCTCTTCCAACCCATTGATCCAAAAGCCCAACCTTAACCTTCAACCCACTTCTCTCCTTAGAAACACAATCAAGAAAACATCCTCCAAGTTGAAGAACCAAGGTCAAGAATATTCAACACAGCACCTGATCCTGTCAACAGCACAAGAACTCTGACAAAAAAAAAAAAAGGTCCACACCCATTAGTCCAAATACACAAAAATTAAACACAAACACAACCCCAGAAGAAAAATGATAACGAAGTTGTGTTTTTTTTTTCCTTTTTTTGGCAAATGCTAAATATAGCCATGAAGACAAAATCTTAAAATTAAGTAAATAAAAAAATGGAAAAGAAAAAATGAAATGAACATTTACTTGCACAGATAATGAGTACCAGAAGAAGGATGGAAAATGCTGAGAACAATTGAGATGAGAGCTGAGCAGGGAAGTAAACAAGCAATTGGAGCTGAAGTGAAGAAAATAAATAAACTTAGCGTCAAAGATTCAAACGGAAAGAGAATAGCAAACAGTGGAAGAAGGGAACGTAAGCACACATTTGCATTGCATAATATAATATAATAATAGCAACAATAACAATAATGAGTAATTGGGTAAAAACCCTAACCTTTGTAAAAGAAGGATCTGGGAACAAAGAAAGAAGAAAAAGGGAACAAAGGCAAGTTTGTAAAGGTACAATGACGGGGGTTGTGTCCGAAATTCTTCCTCTCGTGTTTTTATGGGCACTGTCTGTCTCTCTATAAGCAAAGGGGAAAAGACTGAGAGGTGTCAAAGTGTGTGTTTGTGTGCAAGTCATCCATATCTTACTCTGTAAAAAAAGTCTTTATAAGTTTGCTGAAAATCACCTCCTTCACGCGCCCTTCTTGGAGCGTGCCTTTCCTCGCTGTGCTTGGATTTTGTTGATTCCATTCCCTCAGGCTATTTTTGGATGTGGAATCTATATTCCAGTGTGTGTGTTGTGTCGTTGGAAATTTTTTACCATCCCCCGGAAGAAAACACAAATAGGTTATTTGATTCGGATTGTTTTTATTTGATTTGTTATAATGAGTCAATTGTTCGTCAAATTAGCATATATTCTCACAATGGGAACCACATAAAACCATGACCATCGTATAGTTGGGGAAGCTATTTAAGTGAAAATGGAAAAGCAATATGACAGACTCGAGATCAATATGGTGTAATTGGCATTATTGTGTATCATATGCGGCATTAAAATTACTGACATGGTGTATCTCAAATAGTAAATAAGTTTGATATATGAATTAATAAAGTAGGTGATTTCAGAAAATACTTTTTAATTTTTATTTTCAATCTTCATATTTTCATGTTTTGCCCGTATTGTGGGTAACTAGTCTTGTTTTGTTTGTTGGATATTTGCACGGTTGTTAATCACAAATATATATATATATATATATATATATATATATAAACCATTTTAGTTTCAAAAGTAGTTTTCAACTTTTATATTTTAAAGATTTTATAAAAAAAATACTAAAAACTAAAAAAATTAAAAACTGTGCTTTATAGTTTAGATAATTTTTAATATTTTTTCATAAAATTTAAAAAATATAAAAATAAAAACTAAAAACTATTTTTCAAAACCAAAAGTACCCCGAAGAATGCAAGTGAAATAGTAATATTCTTGTTAATAGCCTCCGACTAAAAGTAAAAATGACTATTTGAAATAAAAATGAAAATAAAAGAAATTAGTAACAAATCCAAAAAATTTAGGTAATTGGGGTAAAAATAAGTTACTTTTTTTTAGTTTTCTAGCATATCTACCATTAGACGTAGTGACAAATCTCTTCACATACTATAACTTATTTAAAGGTAGATATTAGCCACGCATTTGAAAAATGCTTTATTTCCTACAATCGAACCCTCAATACTTGATGAAGAAAATCCTTGCTATCTCACCTCAATCACGTGATTGGATAAAACTAATATATAAGTATAATACAAAATTTCACATTATTTTTATTTTAATGTGGGATTAACTTAATAAAATAATAGAAGTAAAATATGTACGCATCTAAACACACATACTTATAAGAGATTTTTCTATTCTTAGTGGGGCATGAGCCTCAACACTTATCTGGACAGATCCGCCCTCAGAGAAATAAGAACTGAGTTGTTCATGCTTAACAACTATAATATGACAAAAGTAAGTGAAAACATTAATAAGAGTGGGTGGCAAATTAAAAATACACGGTCTAGCCGATCGTACAATACTGCTTATTGTTTACAGGATATGTGCTGTTGTTGTTTATTTGTTGATGTAAGTAACAAGTACGTATGCGGTGGCAAATAACTTACTAAAATAAATATCATGTCAACATGAATTCGGTGATTAATGAAAAACTACAGTGTCTTGCTCCCCAGGCCTTTGTTGCATTTCTTTTGTACCAAAAATAAATACCCATTTTCACACAAAAGAAGTTTATCGATCGTTTTTAGTTTATAGTAACCTTTTTTTCTTTTTGAACTTTTTATTCCATTTAAAAATTAAAGATACCGTCGTTATCAAATACAGTTTAATGTGAGAAATTATGATTGGCAAAAAACAGAATATGTATGACTATGGAAAAAACTCCACACTTCCACCTTTCTTTCATTTTCTTTTTGGTCTAAACCCTTCTTTCAATTTTTTCAGTCTTTTGGGCTATTAGCATATTATTTTTTTATTAAACTATTAGCATGTTATTGCATCATATTGTTTGACTGACGAAATAATAGAAGCTCAATAAATGACGTTCCGACAACAATTATCATGTAAATGTTATGGACACCTTATTCAAGCCTATTTTTGAACCTCAGTTACCTATAAAAATCATACATCTAAAATAATAGAGACTAGTAAGAATGGATCTTTAGTCTAATATGTTTCTGATACATAGGATTCTTATATAGAGATAAATATAGAGTATATTCTATATCTCATATTATTTAGTATTCTCTTTTTTCTTATATTAAAGCAGCATATTATACAGATAAGATTGAACTTTTAGGAAGAGGAAAGTGTTTAATGAGATATATTGGATTTAATTTATAACACAAGGAAAATTTTTGTTACAAGTTTCAGATGATTTACAATATCATGGAGCTTCTTTTTTATAAACAAATGAAGGCTATAGATAACACTTCTATCTGTTACACATTTTCAAGTCTATAAGCTAACGAAGAATTACAACTCATGCAGCCTATGACAACATGAAGTCATGATTCATAATAGCTAATATGATACGTGGCTGCTTCTTTTTTGACAAAGTACTAAGACTAGCTATAAATAATAGCAACTGTGACAAGCTAAGACAATAGAACAACAATAATCACATAACTAGGCAGTTCAATATAGAAAACTATGAACACCACATTTTCAATTCATTTAATTAGTATCTTTGTTAAGATGGTTGACTTGTTGAATACTTTCTTCAAAGGAGACTACTCCATACCAAAGTTAGGAATTTATAAAATAAAATAAATCACAAGCATAATTTCTTAAGATTATATTTTGAATTGACAAGAAGTAATGTCTCTTCAATGTTTTTTACTACTCTCTCATTTGGCTCAAATTTGTTTATTTAAATTTTTAGAATAGCTTTAAAAACATATTTTAACCACTTTTAATCCTTAAATACTCTTTGCAATACAAAATTAATATTATCTGATCCATATCTTGACAATAGAGACTGAGATAGTCCCATGTGAATAAGTAGACTTATAAAAAGAGTAACAAGATTTTATTTTTTAATTTACTTTGAATCTTAGGCCCCGTTTGGTGGATTGTATATAATAAAGTCTAATAGTATTGTTTAAGTTTTTATATTATTCATTATTTGGTGCACATAACCTCCGGTGCATGAGCGGGCAGGCGGCAACTAGCAGGGGACAGAGGGCGATCGAGGGGCAGGAGATGGTGATCAGGGATGATGAACGGCTGGGGGTGGCGGCCTCTGCGTGGGTGGGGTGGGACATTGACGTAGAAGAGTAAGTCAAAATTAATTTGGGATTGACTAGTAAAAATAATGCTATCAAGTGTTATTAGGTCTCTTGAAATTGATAATTTAATCCTATAATTATAGGAACTATATAACATTACACTTTTATATGTGACACTAAACAATTAATAGAAATTAACTTTATATTATTAGTTAATAGTATCCGACCTTATATTATACATCAAATGGGCCCTTAATTTGTTTTTTGTATCCTCGCTGTCTTTGTTTTATATCATTAAAAAAGCTTCTTAAGAAAATGACTACAACGTATTTTCACTAGATTCAAAGTGAGAAATAAGTTTTAGGGTGAGTTTTGTTAGAGAATAAAAATAAGCAAATTTTTTTCATAAAAAAATTAATTGAGTAAAATTATACATAAATTTACTCATAAAAATTTGTCTTATTTTTAATATCTAACCAAACACACCATTAACAAAAAAAAAAAAGAAATCAACCTCCTTTTCCAATAATTGTGCAGTGACGACTGATGAGTGATCCTAGTATCATGCCGCCATGTTTATGAAATTATTCCACGTGCGATGTCTGCGCGTGAAACTGGTATTCGTTGGAATATACTATAAGTTGGCATTTTTCTGACATTACAAACTGTAATTATTTTTTGTTTTTAATTATATAATTCAAACCAATATTTGTGTAGGAGCCGCCACTTCCTCTACGGGCTTCACGTGTTTCGTGTCAGCTAATTTAAAAGCCCACTGAATTTCATCGTCTTTTTCAATTGGCTGAACACTCAAATTGCTAGTATTTTGCTAATTATATGACACAATTTATGCATCTTCTTAAAATTTGTTGTCTGAATTATTGATATGCTAAGAATCACCAATCAAGTAAATGAATCGTATAAGCAAATGCAGCTTAGCTTTCAACTCAAAAGGCTTTCTACATCACAGCTGATTTTGCCGAAACAATGATGGAATTTGGGGAAATAGTGGTAATGGAAAAGATAGAAAGTGACAGACATCAAATTATGATAGCCTCATTGATTTTGAAACCTTTAAAAAAATTAAGACAATGATTAATAAATACGACAAAGTATACTAACAATATAATGTCTTACATCTAAATAATATTGACAGAGTTTCCAATAAAAATTATAATAGCTATTAAAAGAAATGAAATAATATAATTTATTTATTTAATTTAAGTTTAAGTGTTTAACAATCATATAAATTTTTCTAATAATAAATTTTGATCAAATTTTTTACTGTCTAATATATTTCAAAGATGTATCGGTTATTCGTACTTTGTTATAGAAATTAAAATCTTTATTATTTTAATATCAACTTTCTCAAACACCCAAATATCCTATTCACAAAATATATGAATTCCACCAGGTCATTAACTTTTTCTCCCAACTTATTTCTCCATCACTCTTATTACATCCACATGAAATCCATATGGAGACACCTATTAATGTTGAAATATAATTTTTCAAAAATTAAATGCAGCCTCATAGGCTTTGTCCTATCATTATATATATTTGTGTGTGTGTGTGTTTAATATAAATAAATATATATATTTAATGTAAAACCCCTCATAAAAAAGATTAAAATTTATTATTTTATTTTTAAATTTGATTCTTAATTTTTCTATCTCCAAAGAAATCCTATTATTTTATCGTTTTTCAGTTTGTTCTTGTTAATCAAATTAAATAAATAGTACATATTCCTTAAAAATGTTGGACTATTGGACAAGAAAGGATAACAATTGCCAGAGCTTCCACGTCATTATTACATGGGAAGACTGATTTGCACATTGGAAATTAATGAGAAAAGAAGACAGAAGAAGAAGGAGTCAATTTGATAGCTTTCAACCGGCAAAAGTGACCGTTATTTTATAAGAAAATGAAGAAACAACGCAGAAACAGTGTTGTAGACTTGTAGCTATAAAAAGTTGACGGTCTTTACCCTTTATTCAAATCAAGGGGTCATTCGTCACGGAACTTGGAATCTATGTGATGGACATCGACCCTTCTCCACAACAACCCTTTCACTTAAATTACGTAACTAATGAACAATTAAGCATGAATAAATTAGTGATTTCTCACAAAGATATGTAAAGCATTAATTTAGTTTTTGGGAAAAAAAATACATCAATCTAGACCTTAAAAATACACATTTTTCTATTGGTTCATTAACTTATTTAATATTGTCATAGGATGAAAAGACTAGGTTAGATTGTAACTTAAATAGGTTTACATGTACTCCCTAAAAGTAACTCCAAGTCTGAGGTTGTTACCTGGCATAGCTTTTGTCATGGCTTTAGCCACTTAACCCGAAGGTCTATTTAAAAGCTTATTTGTTTATAAATTTTTTTAAAAAATCAAATTACTCTTAAATAAGTCAAAGGACTATTAAATATATATATATATATATATAATATTTTAGATTGATAAAATGCTTATTAATTAAATTTAAAATTATATTTTAAAATAGATTAAAATGTTTGTATTAGCATTATATTTTTAAATAATAATAATAATATAAGTAGGACAATCCATTAGGCCTATAAGTTATTTGCATTGCTTGGAGCCTAGTGCTTAGCAAAAAATACTTTTTGAGAAGTCTAAGCCTAGATTGTTTATGAATAAGCTAGATCGAATGTAGCAGGCTTGAAAGCCCTCGATGAGTGGTCTGATCTACTTCCATCCTAATTGTCACATATCTTTTAGGGATTAAATTGATGTTATTTGTATCTTTTAAGACTATATTTGATGTAAAAAATCTTTGAGATATTAAACTGATGTCATGCATATCTTTCAAAATCCAAATTACTAGTATATTTATTGTTCAACAAACAAAATAAAAATCTCATCAACATTATATATATATAATGACAGAAATGGCTAAATCAATTTAAAATTCAATTAGTTGATTAATTTAGGAAAACAAATCCACTTTGATTTAGGTTTAGAGTTTAGAGTTTAGTATGTTTAAAATCGGATTTTGCAAAAAAAGTAATAGTTGATGTGTCATTCAACCAAACAATTTGATTTTTCACCCATGAAAAGACATTAATTGCTTCAGTTTTTAAAGGAATAGGATCTAGATTTTTAAATTAAAAAATCATATACTAAATATTTAATTTAATAGAAATATGATTTTCAAATGAATCAATTTTTTTATAAGAATATAATTCAAATATTATTTTAAGAAAAGACATTAATTGTGTTAGTTTTCATAGTAATAGGATTTAGATTTTAATTAAAAAAAAAGCACTTACTAAATATTTAATTTAATAGGAATCTGATTTTCAAATGAATTAGATTTTTTTATAGGAATAATATTTAAATATTATTTTTTAATAAATCTAATTTTGATTCAAATGTTAGTAAAAATCTTAAATATATTTTAATTTTTATGTTTAAATAAATATTATTTTTTTATAGGAATAAGATTCAAATATTAGTAAAAATATGAAAAATGTTAATAATTTCATTTGATGATAAAAATATCATTTTTGATTTATAGTAATAGGATGCAAATAATTTGTATTACAATATTTTAATAAAACTAGATTTTAAAATATAAATGATTAGTATTAACATTTCATTTCATCTAATTGATAGATTTAATTATACACTTAATTAAGTCATTCTAACTACCAACAATTAAGGATTCATTTATGGCCTAAAAGACAAAAGAATATGATAACATTTAATGCTAGCAATAATTTTGATTTTCAAATTATCAAAAAAAATTATAGTATAGCATGGCTGTATGTTGGAATGGATCAACTTTTACATATAAAAATCATATATAAAAGGGGGATTTATTTTTCTTAAAAGAAATCTATTTTTCAAATAAATTAGATTTTTTTTACAGAAATTTAATTTCAAACAAAAGAATTTTTTTATGAATAGCCTTTTATTTGCAACCCAGTCAAAGCAGTTTTGTTTTCCTAAATTAATTGAATTCTAAATTAATTTAGTCATTTCTAGTCATTATATTTATTATCTATAAAAGAAAAGATTTGTCTTACTTATGGATTAAAGGTAATAATTTTATCTTTAGAACCATGCTCTTGGGTTTTTTTTTTCCTTTTTTATTTTGTCACTAATCATGCTCTTAATATTGTTCTTAATATTTCTTTCGCTTCATTTGTCATACAGGTAATTTTATTTTATTTTTATCCTTTGAGCTTTACAGGGCCATCTGGTTTTGCTCTTTACCTTCATCTAGTTTCTCTTCACTTCTTTTTTGTGTGTTCATTGGTAAGAAAATTTTCTTCCACAATTATTTTAATATTTTCATAATTTCATTTTAAGTTATATTTTTTCTTCTATGGTGCTATTCCCCCTCTATTTTTTTTGTTTCATTATCCTCCATTGTAACGTTGTTAGATATTGATCATAGTGGTGAGTTATCTATACTTGTGAAACTAATCACTTCTATTATCATTATTTTTTTTTTACTTTTCTCCTTAGTTTTTCTGATTTTTTTTTTGGCATTTTTAGACTCCAATTTGTTTCTATTATGCATCTTGATGTAGAGATATTAAAGTAATTATTTTGTATTTTTCCAAGCAATTTCTGAATTGTTTCAATGTACACTTTTAATTGGATTTTGAGACTTTGAATTTTTTTTTAAAAAAAGCAATTTCCATGGCACTTTGAGGTAAGGTTTTGTGCACAAAAATAAATTTTTGTTTGGATACATATTTTATAATTAATTACAAACAAATTTGTTATGTTACATCGATCACTTTTTTGGCTTTATAAGAAAGTTCTACTTAATACGAATTGCATATCTATATTTTTGTACTATAATAAATTCCAATAAATTGGTAGTGATATGGTATATAAGATGCTATGCAATTTATGATATATTATATTAATTAGGTTTTTTAGTCTTAATTTATCTACATTCATTTTAAATAGAGAATCTTAAAGTATATAACTCTCCACCACATCCTGTTCATAATCTTCAACAATTTGACTAGCAAATGGGTAATAATAATTGACCTCTAAGACAAGCCAAGATAATAATATTGTGCCTTAGAATAATTTTTTTAGTTAGGTTTTTAAGATTTTTGTTGGTGATTTTTAAGTTAAAGAGAATATCAAATGAAATCATTATAATAATAAATATAATTTATTATAATTGATTTCAATTTTATTGGTAATTTTTTGCTTAACTTATTTATTTAGATATAAAAGCTTTGTGGTTCAAGATATTAATTTAGGAAATATACTAATTATAATAATCATAATAATAAATATAATTGATTATACTTGATTTTGATTCGATCAATTATGATTCCTGATTTTTTATTAAATCAGATATAATTTCTTTTGAGTTAGATATTAGTTTTAAAGAATAATATTTAAAATAGGATTTGAAAAAATAAGTTAATAATTTTTAAAATATTAAAATGAAATTTTTTTATCAGATTATTTATTTAGAGAATATATCAATTATATTAATTATACTTAGATATTAACATTTTTTTTTTGCTCAGGTTATTTATAAAGAGAATGTATCAAATTATAATAATTACAACAAGCATAATTAATTATCATTTATACTTTACTACCAACCATGTGAAGGTAGAAAGTAGCATGAGAAAAGGAGGTTGAATCATGCTTCAAACTTTTTATACTTTTTGAAATGCTAAGCAAAGTCTATCAAGTTTTTCACTTGAAAGCAATTGAAATAATCATTAGAGAGCTTAAGAAAGTGACTTTTGAACTCAAGTAGAAAACTTAAAGCTTTAGAAGCCATTTTGAAATTGTTTTTAAAGAAACACACAATATCAATTAACACAAATGCTGAATAATAAAGAGATAAAAAGAGAAAGATATTGCTCAAAGATTTTTATATTAGTTTAGCCAAACACTGCCTATGTCATGTTCTTAATAATCTTTAGTTCCACTAAAATCTTCTAACCCAAGAAAGTGAGATAGTCTTTGTATAGCCTTCATAAGCTATTTTTAGTAAATAGTAGTTTCAATTTACTCTCACACCAAGTAGTCTTTTTACTAGTCTCTTTTTGTGTCTTAAGAACTGTCCTTAGAAGATGTGAGCGTGTCAGAGTTGTCCTTGTAGAGACATTGACAATGTGGTTTCTGGACAACCTTAGAAACAACTTTTACTTAATAAAGTGTAGTTTTTGAACTTTTTATTCTAGCATATGAGGTACTTGACCAAGTACAAAAGCAATGTCACTACTAGAAAAGTGTGGTTTAGTGACTTATAATGAGTCACTAAAATGATAATTTTGTGACCGAATAGGGCCAGTGGGAAAAAAATTGGTCACTAAATAAAAGTAGTGACCGATTTAGCGACCGATAGTATAATGTTAAAAATCCAAAAAAATCGGTCATAAAATCGGTCACTAAATTATAAATTAGTGACCTAATAGTTAATACTTGAATCCCTATGTACAAGAAAAATCAGTCACTAATTTATAATTTAGTGACCAGTTTAAAATATTTAATACCAGAATCCTCTTCATAAGAAAAATCAGCCACAAAATCGGTCACTAAATTATAACGATAATATTTAATGCTAAAATCCCTTTCATAAGAGAAATCACTAAATTATTATTTAGTGACCGATTTAGTGATTGATAACATTTACTGCTTAATTCCTCTTCATACAAATATCAACTCACTAAATCCACTAAATTATAAGTTAGTGACTGATTTAGTGATTGATTTATTATGTTAAATGGATTTCCTCATGTAAGAAATTTCAGTCATTAAATTGGTCACTAATCAAAATTTAGTGACTGAATTTTAGTCACTAATTGCTTAACATAAAAAATGAAAACTGATCCTGGTTGGACTCAACAATCTTGGGCTGCATATTTGAATTCCCTTAAGTTGTCAAAAAATAAAAACAAATCAGACAAGACAAAAAAAATAAAGAAAAGAGGAATTGAACTTTACTTTAGTTGAGGGTTTCAACAAGACAAAAAACTTTATTTTGAATTCATAGCATCTTTCAATCTCCATAGTGAAAGGCTTTCTTTTATGTAGTTACTTTCCTTCTAATGCATTGGAATATTGACATGATATTCAAATTAAATTTTAGGACTTAAATTTGAAAGCTAAGCATGTGTAGGGAACTCTTTGGCCAAACATGTAGGGTGTGACTTTCTCAAGTCATTAGGATTGGGATGCACTTTGATAGATGATATTAGAGAAGGGTGTAAGAAATTCACTTCTTATTGTCCTATTTGTATATTATTTTAGATGTTTTCTAATATGTGATATTTTAACAGTTCACTTAAAATTCCTAAAGATATTACTTAAGTCTTTTGCCAACAACTAAGTAAAAATTGTTGCACTCGTTTCTTCCTAATGAAATCCTAAAAGAATGTAGCATAACCATCCTCTTGATTATCATATTAGTAGAGAAATAAACATGATATGGTGCTATTCAAAATAATAGCATCCATTATGCATGTGTCTTGTCTTACTTGGAAATGAATATAGCATAACATGATATGGTTATATTCAAAATAAATGATAGGAATCATCCCTTATGCATGTATCATGTCTTACTTGGAAAGTATGGTGCTTTGTCTTGTGTGGGTGGGTTGTCCAGCTAGACCAAAGGGCATTATTTGAGGCATAGATGGGCATTATTTGGTATTTTTTTTATGGGGTGATATAATTTGGAATATGTAGAATCCGCATTATCAAACTAGGATTAGCTGAATTTTCTCATCAAGTTAAAATTAGGATATTGGATAAAATGATGGTGCTTTGAATTTCTTTTCTTCTTGTAAAATTCTTTTGTTTGTGTGAACTAACTGATTCAGATAGACAATGTGCTATAGGAATAGGAGTTTGTGTGAATCAATGAAATGTAACTCTAGTAGTGTTGTTAATCAATAATTCTTACTTCTTAGCAAGATACAAGTTGGCATAAGTTTTTGTTTGACTATATATACTTTTTTCCAGGTGTTTATTTATTATCATTATTACTTAGGATCACAAAATTGGGGTTCTGTTATAAACATCATTTGTGTATGTTTTCCATTGTTTATGTTATGAATTATGGTTTCTCTACAATAATGTCTAAATGTTGATATGACTTAGGAGTTTAAATAATTTTCTGCACAAAGAAAAGAAAGAATCACTTTGGATATGACTTAGGAATTTAAATCATTTTTCAAATCATTTATTATCATTATCAGGAATGATGAGTAAGATGAATATTTCATTTGTCATAGTTTATTAGTGTGATATCTTCATATTTCAACTATTCTGAATACTCTTGACTACTAGACTTTTAAAATTGCAAAGTTACATATGTTTTCTTTGCTAAAGATTCAATCGAGAAAGTAGAGGACTCACTTGACAGAGTGGAAGACTCAATTGAAGAAGGTGAAAGACTCATTAGAGAGGGTTGAAGGCTCAATTGAGATTGTGGAAGACTCATTAGAGAAGGTTGAAGGCTCAATCGAGGAAGTGGAAGACTCTTAGAAATTGTTCAAGACTCCATACAAACCATTAAAGATTCAAAGGAGATAGTTCAAGACTCAATGGAAATTGTTGAAGACTCATGGAAGTAAGAATTTGTTATGACTATGTTGAAAATTTATTGTCCAAAGTGTTTTTAATACATATCTTTATTTTTATTTTAGATTATAAGGCTTCGTGTTATTATAAAACATGAAATATTTGGATTGAACTTACTTTGTTGTATGATGTTAGCTACTTGTTAAAGTATATTGACAGTTTTAAGTTTGTTTGTTTGTGTATAGTTACATAATTTCTTATTTGATGATATATATTTAAATTTGAATTGAAAAGTGAGATTTCAAAAATTTAAATTTTTTCTTTTTTAAGGGATCACATATTAGTGACCGATATATCAGTTACAAAATTAGTGATTGATTTAATAGCAGCACATTAAACCAACATTTAGAATTGATTTTATGGATGGAAAAATCGGTCACTAAATCGGTCACAAGATTTAGTGAACGATTTATCAATTGCTAATTACACATATCAACCCACCAACTAAAGTTGGTCATATAGATAGGAAAATTGGTCACAATCGGTCACAAGATTTAGGACCGATTTTATCGGTCACTAATATTTTAGCAACCATGGTTTTAGCAACTTCTATTTTCAAGTCGCTAAATCAATCACTACCAGGTTTAGTGACTGATTACATGAATTTAGTGTCGAAAAATCTGTCACTAATCGTTGAATTTTTTGTAGTGTGTGTTGCCGCCAAAGCTTTTTCTAGAGCTTCATTTATTTGAAATTTAAATTTCCCTCCGTTTTTGTAAACTTGGCACGGTTTTTGAATAACACGTGCTTTTTAAGTAGCTTTACAACTTTTGATCTTTGTGTTGATCTTTTTTTGCATAACTCTAAGCTTGATAGGAATTCTTTCACCATTTAGAATGTCTTCAAAGCTAATTATTATTTAGATTGAAGATCTTGATCATGATTTGTTCAAGAAAAATTCATTTTTTTGTTGACCTTAGAGCTTTCTAAACATGCGAGATACTTTCTAATGCTTGATGTAGCTTTCTCAAGTTTCTAGCATATATTAGTTCTCTTTTTGAACTATTTTTCATATTATTAATACTTTGAATCTCTTTGAATAAGATTATAATAATGTTAAAATATGATATTATGAAAAATATGTCATCAATTGAACTTATTTTAAGAATAAATATAATTAATTGTTGTTGATTTGGATTAGATTCTCAAGCATGATTCCTAATTTTTTTTATGAAATCAAATATATTAATTTTCATTATAGTTAGATATTAGTTTTTAAGACTACTATTTCAAATAGGATTTGAAAAAAAATTGAATACATTTTTAAAAAAAAAAATTAAACATGAACACTTTTTTATTCAATTTTTTTTAAAATGACCACTTTTTTGTTTGGACTATTTATTTAGAATATGTATCAATTATAATCATGATTATAATTTTAATAAATTAATTTTTTTATAAATTATGATTCATAATTTATGATTGAATCAAATAATTAGTTGAGTAATATGTTATTATTATTATTTTTTATTGATTTTAGCATTTAAAAATTTTTGAAGTTGAAATTAGATTGCAACATTAATATTTTTCAATCATGCTATTAATTTTGATTTGATATGAACAACTTTTTCAGATATGATTTTAATTTATAAAAAATACCAGTTATAATTATTATAATATTAAATATAATTAATTAATATAATTGATTTCAATTGACTTCATTTTGATTATTAATTTTTGTTTAACTTATTTATTTACATTACATAAAATCTTTTTGGTAGAGACAAGCTTAGTGTGGACAATGGCCCCCCAAATTTTTTCTTAAAAAGTAATATATATATATATGTTACTACATAAGCTTTTAACATGCTAATCTGCATAAATAATACTACATTAAGTAAATGAATTCTTCAACTTCAAGTTCGTTAGCTTTATTTTTTTTAATTAAAACACCAAAATTTAATTTAAAAAAACCATGCTATAATTGAGCACTATTATAGGGTGAAAATAATTTTCTTTGTTACAGTACATAAATAATTACAAGAATTGAATAACATGTTCAATAATCAATTATCAAACAATGAGTTTGTTAATTTTAAACTCAGTTTTATCCTTAAATATGCTTACAAAATTTTTGATATTGTTAATTTTAAATGCAAAATCCATATATAATTATTGAAAGTATTTTTTTAAAGCTTTTGATTATGGATTTAATTTGAATATAATGACAATGTAAAACTTTTTTACAATGTAAACCAATTAAATCTTTCCATGTACATGATTTTTAATGCAATGGAGTGAGAGTCAAACTAACTTGTTTGGCTAACATAGTAAAATATAATTGGATGACAATGTAAAAACTATATTATCAATATATCAAAATTAAATTATTTGATTATACACAAAAACCAATTATCTAAAAATTATTATGCTGTTACCCAAATAACCCTATGTATTAAATATTATAAAATATAAACAAACTAAATCATTTCATATTCTTTTAAAAACTTTACCACAAAAAAATAATTTTATACAACCTAAACAAAATACAACTACTTTAAGTTAATACATACAAACATGAAATCTATTTTTAGATAATAATTCACAAAAAAAATTATAGTTATAAGGGTAAAATATAGTTACCCACTTGAGGTATCAACAAATGACACTTCATCCTATTTGTTTGAAAAACCTACATTTCACCCCATTTTAATGTGTGCATTTGGATGAAGTATTTTCAAAATACAAGGGAATTTAAAATATTAGGAAATTAAAATGCTTAAATTAAATTCCCTGAGTTTTAAATTGTTTGTTTGGATAGATAATTACATTTCTTTCATTTGTAAAATACTTTATTTGGGTGAGGTAATTACATTATCTTGATTTTAACATATTTTATTTGAAAAACATAAGGTAATTTTTTTAAAAGATAAGATTTTTTATTAATAATCAAAATTCAACCTATCTAAAATCAATTATAAGGAGTTCATATTTCATAAATAATCTTAAATTTTATTCACAAAATATTTTAAATTTGAATTATAAAATTTAATTGTTATATAAATAAAATTGAATGGTACGTAAATATAACATCATGTAATATAAACTGAATATTAAAAATGAGTAAACCCCCAAGTCTTGCCCTCAACTTTAGCATTTACAAGCTGGTTCTTATGAAAATTGTTAACTTAGTCCCTTGACAATATTAAAAGTTGGACACTTACTAATCCCTTACGAAAAATATTAATGATATTAATCATAATTTTATTACCTGGATAAATTGGTCCTTAACGTAATTTACAAAAAAAAATAATTCCATATCCCGTTCCTTCTTCCATCATCTTCATCCTCACCACCACCACCATTGTAAAAAACAAAAATTACAACAACCACTGAAAGTTCAAGATCCCTTAACCTTTCAACCTCTCTTCACTCAAACATATCTTTACCCACATTGTATCATCCATTCTTTTCATCCCTATCACCAATCTTTCTCTCTTTCATCATGACCCAAAAAAGCAAAAATAAGAGTGCATAACAGGGGAAACGGGTCCAACCAATAAAAAAAAAAAAAAACAAGGGAAAAGGGGTTGAAATTAAAATTAGGATTTGGGTTAGGAAAACAAACACAGGTGATGGATTCTATTTGGTTTTGGGGTTTGGATTGTGACCGAGATTTGCTTCTATTTTTGCTTTAATGTTGGCTTGAATGTGTATGCTGAAAATGGCTTCAAGACAAAAAATAAAAAAAAAAAGAAGAGGCTTTGGTTCACTGTGTGGATGCTGAACCTATTTTAGGTGATGAAAGGATTGTTGATGACCGTGTTGATTGTATTTGTGAGAAAATGCCTCATTCTTATTCTCCCTAACCCTCTCTTCTTCTTCTTTTTTTTTTTTTGGTTTTTTGCCTGTGCTGTACCTTAAGTTGCAAGAGGACAAGGCAGCCTCGTCTCCACTAGCCTTGTTTCTACACTCTTTTCTCAGTGTGCATTTTGCTCCTTGTGATGTTCTTTTGTCTTTCTTCTTGTCTTTTTTTGTTTTCCTTAGTTGATATGCTCTGCTGGTCTTCGTCTTTGTTTTGGTGTGAGTTGTTCATGAGTTGCTATTGCTGTTGCTGCTGTCTTTTCTTCTTCTTCTTCCTTTTTGGCTTTATTTTTAAATGAAGAATGGGGGTTTGGTTTATACTTTGGTGTTGTGTTCTATATTTGTGGAAGTTTCAATGGCTTGGAAAAGATAATGATTTTCATGGTTGTTAAAGAATGGAATTTCATGGAGTGGGTGACAGTTGTGTGTATGATGGACAATGATTTGATGTTTGGTGGTGGTGGTGGTTGTTATGATGAAGAGAATGAAGGAAGGAAGATGATAGGATATGGTTTTTTTTTTGTGTAAATAATGTTAGTGACCCATTTGCCTGAATGAAATTATTATTAACACTATTAATATTTTTCATCTATGATTATTAAGTGTATGACTTTTGACATTCTTAGTGGACCAGCCTGTTCAACCTTAATTGTTGGTAATTAACTTTAAAGTTACTCTTGAAAAATTTAAAATGCAACAAAATAAATTAAAAATAATATTAAATAAAAATATCAAAAATATAAAGAAATTGGAATGAAATGTAATAAAAGTGAGACTTATCAAAATAAAGAAAAACATATACTTGTGCATGTAAGGATTTTGAAAACTCCCTCTTTGTAGGTGAAAATTATAATCATGGGTTCCGCAATTTATTCTAAGTTAATATACAAATATGATATTTTATAATGATGAATTTTAAATCCTTTCAAAAATTACATTTTTTCCTATAATTGCTCCATCCAAATGCAATGTCTCTGAATATTCTCTTTTATTATTTGATTTTTTTATAAATTATATACTAAATAATAAATATAAGGAGAAATTACAACTACCTCCCTTAAGTAATTTCATATTACGTTTATCTCCTTCTTGTTTTTAAAATTACACTTATCTTCTTTAATTTTTTAAGCGACATTTCACTTAGTTCCCTTATAATTAAGAGACCATAAATTACACTTTTTTTATTTTAAACAATTTTAAAAATATATAAAATGACTTTTATACCCATAATAGTATTCTTTATTTCTATTTCATTGCCATTCCCCCATAACCTTTTGAATTCTGATCACCTCCATCAGCGGCACATATGGTAGGGAGTGTCAACAAATAGCACGTATAGCCATTTTACATTGGAAGTTTTATTCTTACCAAAAAAGGAAAAATGAAAGGAAAACGAAGAAGGAAGAAAGATGGGATGCTTAACCTACTCAACGAGATGGGAAGATGATGCCAGTTTTCCTAGCATAAGCAAAGATCCCGCCAACCTCAATAACCAGCCCAGCATTCCCAGTCGGCTTCAACCTATACCCCTTCCCATTAGTTGACTAATTCTCTTCATTTTTTGAACTTAAGGTGCTTGGGCTCATTTTATGAATCTTCTTTAGGGTAGCACGAGGTTGGATTATGGATTGGAGCGGATGGTGGCCGTGAAGAAAAGTGAAGAAGGGAAGAAGGACTCTTCAGTGGGAAAAAATGGGTCTTTATGTTTTTATGATTAAGGGTAATCTAGGAATTTTATAAATGATAGTAACAAAAAATGACACAATTCATTTTAAGAGAGGTAGGTTTAATTTTTAAAACAAGGAGAGGTAAGTGTAATTTCAACTTATCTTGAGGGAGGTAGCTATAATTTTTCCTAAAAATAATTATAAAATAAATAATAAATTTAATTTCTATATACTAATAGTATAAAATAAAATATTGATAGATAACTTTTTATTAAATTTGACACTTTCTTAAATTTTTATTAGTTTATTATTAAAATTGTTTTATAATGTTGGTTCATAGAAACTTAATATATAATTTATTCTATAATTATTTTTATTATTTAATATATAATTCATTAAAATCAAATCATGAAAGAGAAATCAAACACACCCTTGATAAAATAGGATGAAGTGTAGATTTTTTACAAATGAGTTGGAGTGTCATTTTTTAATACCTTAAGAGAACAAGTACATTTTACCCTACTTATAATCAATTATTAAAATAATTTTAATCTCCCAGTTAATCTAAACATGTAATGACAGTTGATGTAGTAATTTTCCACTTTGAAATTTCTATATGTGGTGTGTGATCATTTTTAATTTGGTTGTGATTATTTAAATCACATGTAAATTTTGGTCCCCTCAAACATTTTGTTCAAGCTCTACCACTACTTTTTGGGTCAAGACATTTAATAAGGGAATATATTAATTATAATGATAAATGTAATTAATTATAGTTAATTCTGGTTTGATTATCAATCATGATTCATAATTTTTAATTAAATCAGATATACTAATTTTTTAAAACTGGATATCATCTTTAAAGACTAATATTTGAAATAGGATTTGAAAAAAATAAGTTATATATTGTTTGAAAATTAAATGTGAACACTTTTGTTAAGGTTATTTATTCATAAAATATATCAATCATAGCAATTATAATAAATTCATTATTAATTATAATTTATTGTTAATCATCATTCATATTTTCCTATTAAATCAGATAACTAGTTGAGCAATATGTTTTTTATTTTTCGTTATTAGAGGTGCTAAATGACTTGAATAGGATAAGTATGAAAAACAATGAATCTAATGACTTGGCCAAAAATCATTTGTGCACTTGATAAAAAAATGATAAAAAAGAGAAAATCATACAAAACAAAGCACTAAACATTCATATAATAATCACAAAAAGAGTTTCGTAACAATAATTTTTTTCTTTTTTTAATATATTTGAACATTTTAAAATTTTTAAAGTTGAAATTGAGATTATGTCATTAGTAATTTTCGATCATGTTATTTGTATTTTAAGAACAATTTTTTTATAGGTTTTTAATTTTAAAAAATAATAGTTATAATAATTATAATAATAAATATAATTAATTACAATTGATTTCAGTTGACTTCATTTTGATCAATAATTTTTGCTCAAGTTATTTATTTAGATGTAAAATTAAAGTTTTTTTTTGTTCAAGTGATTTATTTAGGGAATATACTATCTTTAATATTAACTCTAATTGATGATGCTTGGTTCCAATTTTTGATCAATTAATTATAATACCTATTTATAGCAATGTATTTCTATACAGATTGATTACTTTCATTTATAAAACATTAACCGATTTACTCAAGCATACTATATTTACTACGGTACTCCACTTTTTTTAATTATTTTATTTAGTATTTTATATATTTTCGTAGTTTAATATTAATATTAAAAAATTTGATATCTTGAAGGCTGCACTCGTATTTTGTTAATTAAATTTGAATTTTTATATTAGACATAATAAATGCAAAAAAGATAAAATTTCTGAACCTTAAATCTTAAATTTTTTAAAATAACTACACATTTTTTCAATTTATAGTTAAATATTAAATTGAATTGATTATGATTTATTTCTTTATGCAAGAAATACAAATACAAATATTTACTTATTGATTATGTATTTGGACCGAATGAAGAAAAAAAGACGATCACAGAAAGCAACAGGGTTTGAGACTAGGTACCTAAGTAATAAAGTGAGCATAAAAAAGCAAGTCACTTTCAAGTATCACCTGATCAGAAATCGGATTGGATACCAGAAAACCTTTTTCCTTTGTTGAGTGGTTCACCAATGTGAACGGGCATTGCCACCTTTTTTTGACAACGTTGTGGTTGCTGGCTATTGTGACGCAAATGAATGCCAATCAAAACGAAGTTATTATTAATACAAATTTAACACCGAAACAATTTTAGGTACATATACATTAATTTATTTCTAAACTTTAATGTGTGTTCAAATATAAATTGTTATTGCTGCTTATGTTACTGCCATTCTATGGCTAATAATCCAAAACCAACAGATTTTTCAGATTGTTTGGCGCATCCTGGCCACACAAGTCGTAACCTGCATCTCAATTATTCATCTATTATTTTCGCTCAGTTGTCGTTCTCGTGATCCATCAGTTTAATTGCAGAGTAATTTTAATATCAACACTACTTAGAAAAGTTGTTGGTTTATGGATCTATTAGTCATGACAAATATTATTATCAACCTATTGATATAATTGTTTAAGTGTTTCAGTATATTATATCTAAAATTAAGTAAAGAACATAGAATGTCTCCAACTTGGATAGGAGCTTTTGAGACCATTAGTGCTGTGTAATTTGAAGAGTAAAATGTATGTTGAAATGGCTACTGCACATTGAATGAAGAATGATCATATTTCAAAACAAAAATATCTAAAGAATGCTTGATAAGGACAAGTGGCATAAAGACAAAAAGTTTCTATGGTGTATGCTGCCACCACATAAGGTAAGGAAAAAGGCTAGCTGGCCCCTCCTCTTGGTCTGCAACGTTTAGAACCTTTTTCCAATTTGAGGAAACAACAGACATCAATTATTCCAAGAAAAAGAGCACAAAAGAGCATACCATTGCAGACACTTGATAACAACAAGTGGCATAAAGACAAAAAGTTTCTATGGTATAGATGCTGCCACCACACAATGTAAGGAAAAAGGCTAGCTGGCCCCTCCTCTTGGTCTGCAATGGTTAGAACCTTTTCTAATTTGAGGAAACAACAGACATCAAATCATTCCAAGAAAAGAGCACAAAAGAGCATACCATTTAGAGCAAATATTCTGCCTAAGGATATTCCTTCTTTTCTTCATCGTTATAGCCGTTGTTTACATTTTTGAGAGCTTATTATTTCTGTTCTTTCCTTAATATCACCTTCGAGAGTAAATCGAAACTTACATTTTTACAAAAGGCTATCTGTTGGTGAGGCTTTGAGAGAAAGCCATTTATGAACTTTTATATTAGGAACTAGGTTCCTTTGTTACTGAGCTTTGGTTGTTTGAACTTTGTGATCATACTTGAGTGAGTGTGAATCTTGGTTGATTCTGGTTAACTTGTAATGTTGGTTATTTAGTGGAAATCCTACCTTAGTGTAGGTCCTGGATATAGGTTCTAGAGATAGGGAACTAAACCAGGAAAAAAACATTGTGTCTCTTCTTACATAATATCTCATTTTACTTTTGCCAATTTCTTCAACCTTGGTTTTAAAAAAAGTGGTTTTAGAAACTTAAAAATCGTGTGTTTCCTTAAAGGGTAACAAAATCAAATCACCTTAACTGAACATTCCTTCAATTTGAAGTATTTTATTTAAAAGGACTTTTTCACAAGAAATTTTTTAAAAGTCTCCTGTCACAGCAGAAGATATTTGTTGGTCTGATAAGTTTTGTAAGTGTGTAGGAACAAATTAAAAAGATATACTTGATTCAACCCCCTTGTCAAGTATATTTAGACTATCAATTGGTATCAATAGCAAGGTCTCTAGAGGTCAAGTCTAACCACTTGGAGCAAAGATCCAAGGACCTATGATGGCAACTAACTCTAAGGGATTGAACATCCAAATGGTTGCAAGGGAAAAGATCTTGAGAAAAAATGGCATACAATGTCTACATCGTGAGGGACACTCGATAAATAGACCTCCATTCTTGGATGGTGGTGACAATGCCTCCTGAAGAGATATGATGGAGTTATTCATAAAGTACACAAGTCTTGACTTGTGGGAGATTATTCAAGAAGGAGATTATATGCTTATGGAGGATATACCAGGAGCTAAAGGTGGACCTTCCACCTCAGATAAAGCTCCTGGAGTAGATGGACAGAGCAACATAAAGCAAGAGTTCAGCTGAACTCCAAAGTTAAATATCTACGTACTTGTACACTAAGTAAAGCAAAATATGATAAAATAATTGTTTGTGACATAGCCAAGGAAATATGGGATAAATTACAGATGTTATATGAAGGAACAAACTAGGTCAAGGAGACCAAAATAAGTACACTAGTCCATCAATATGAGATGTTCAAAATGACATAATAAGAAAATATTGATGACATGCACATAGTAAACCAACTTAAAGGTTTGGGTAAAAGGTACTCAAACTCTAAAATGGTGAGGAAGATTCTAAGAAGCCTTCCTTCCAAATGGCTTCCCAAGGTTATAGCCATTATAGAAGCTAAGGATCTTCAAACCCTTAGCTTAGATGCCCTTATTGGATCCCTCAAAACTTGTGAGTTTGTGCTTTTTGAAGTTCATGGTGAAGTCATGAAGAAAGCAAAATCTATAGCTCTAAAGTCTTCACAGAAAGCAAAACAAAGGAAAATCATTGAAGTTGCTAAAACTTCTATTGATGAAGAAGACTTAGAAGAAGAATCTGAGGAAGAAGATGGAGATGAAATCTCCATACTTGTAAAGAAGATGTTAAGAGCTTGGAAGAGCAAAATCAGAAAAAGGAAGGACATCAACTTCAAAAAGAAAGGAAAGGCCAAGTAAAGATGGAAAATGTAAGTTGTTACAATTGTGAAGAGAAGGGACATTTCAAAATAGATTGTCCTAAGTTGTTTGAAATTATATGATGAACTGTTTGAAAATTCTCAAACACTAATTTCTCATTACTTATCTCTTAAAAAAAGTCATAGAAAGTAACTTCTAAGCTTAAGAAATTAAAAACTAATTTTGAGAATCAAAGACTTGAGAAAGAAGAAATTCAAGGAGAAAACAAGTTTTTAAATGTTAAACCCAAGTCCTTAGAAACTGAAGTTTTGACAAAGATCGAAATCTCAAAAAGAAATTTATGAATTTAAGAAAACTTTAAAACTTCTCAAAACAAATTAGAGAAAATGGTCAATGGCTCAAAGTTCTGAATATGATGCTTAGAGGTCAAAGACCTTATTTTCAAAAGACAAGAATAGGCTATGAGAAGGAAATGGATAAGAAAGTAAAAGCAACTTGACTAAGAAAGCAAAGATTAAAACTTCGTGCAAGTTCTAAAGGGGCATTACTTGATAAATACTTTATGATAAATAAAGCAAATAAATAGGTCAGAAACCATCTCCTAAAAGTGACTAACCCAAAAAGACCTAAGAAAGTGTGGGTACCTAAAGCAAAAACCATTTCTATTGTAGGTGTGTCTTTGGACACATGTTAAGAAGGATGACAAGTGGTACATGGAGTGGATCCTCCAAACACATTCAGGCAACAAGAAATAGTTCAAAAACTTGAGGCCAAAGAACTGAGGTTCTATAAAATTTGCTAATAGTGGTAAAGTTAAAGTCAGGCATTGAAAATGTTGGTAAGGATGATTCTCTCCAAAGTTTCGATGTATCGCTAGTTGATGGCTTGGCTCATAACTTGTTCAACATTAGCTAATTTTGTGATCAAGGTTTTAATGTTTGGTTCAATTCCAAGCATGCCATGTGATGAATCTAGTCTCTAGACAAGTCATTTTATCTTATAAGCGACATGATAACACTTATGTGTTATTATTAGATGACCTTATAAGGCCTTCCAAAGATTAGCTATGACAAGGATTCAACTTGTGATTTTTGTGAGAAAAGCAAACAAATCAAGACTTCTTTCCACAACAAAAATGTGGTTTCAACCACAAGGCCACTAGAGCTTTTACATATGGATCTCTTTGGACCAACTGAGATTTTAAGTTTTGGTGGAAAAAAGATATTGCGTTGTCATCGTGGATGATTTCTTAAGATTTACATGGATTATTTTCTTGGCTTCTAAGGATGAGATGGTTGAAAGATTTAAAGTTTTACAAAAAGAGTTTCTAATGAAAAAGGTTTTCAGATCACTTCTATTAGATCAAATCATAGAAGGAGGATTTGAAAACCATGTTTTTGAAAATTTTTGTGAAAACCATGGAATTTCTCATGAGTTCTTCTCCTAGAACTCCCCAACAAAATGGGATAGCTGAAGAAAGAATAGAAGCTTGCAAAAAATGCCAATAACAATGTTTTTAGAAAGTAGTTTATCTAAAGATTTTTGGACAGAGGAGTTAACACATCTTGCTACATTCAAAATAGAGTGTTTTTAAGACTAATCCTCAAGAAAAACTCTTTATAAGCTTTGAAAAGAAAGAAGAACCAAACATATCATATTTTTAAGTCTTTCAATTTAACTATTTCTTTCTTAACACCAAAGACAAGCTTATAAAGTTTGATCTTAATCTAATGATAGCATTTTCTTAGGGCACTCTTTAGTCTCCAAAGTATACAGGTATACAACAAAAGAATATTATGTATTGAAGAGACCATCCATATCAAGTTCAAGGAGTTTAAGAAGGACTTTGCTCAAGATCTGGTTCATCTGGAAAAAGACCTTGAGAAGTTAAGTATCAAGGAACCTTCAAAAATAAGTAAGTGAAAGCACAATCTTTAGAAATTAATCTCTCAAAAGTAAAGAATTCAGAAAGATATCTTAGAGTTCCAAAGCCTTTAGAAAGTGACATTTCAGAGAGACACATTTTTGGAACATGAGGAAGAACAATTTGAAGATCGAGAAGATACTACAGATCAATAAGGTACAAAAATTATAAAGGAATTTTTATTTAAGAGCAATATCTTAGAACCAAGTTCTTGGGGACATTTCTAAGGTGTCAAAACAAGATTATCCCTCACAAATGAAACCAATTATGTTTTCGTATCCACCAGAGAACTAGAAAGTATTGAAGAGGCATTGGATGACCAAAGCTGATGTAATACCCAATGTACACGTGTCAGGAGACAAGTTCTGGAAGTTCAGGGTCTCAGACCCACCCAGGTTGCTTGGTTCTGAATTTCACTAAGTCTGGATCCTACACCTTCTTGGAGGGCTATATGATAGAACCACTTTCTTGGATCAAAAGTCGGTAATTGTTCTCAAGAGGAAAATAAATTAAAGAGCGATTTTTAATAAATTTTATGAAACCTTTAAACGTTTCGTTTTTAGCCCACAAGTTTAGAAAATCTTGAAGATTTTCGATTTGAACTGAAACCCAAAATTTAGATTTTGATTTGTTGGGATTTTGATTTTTATGATATTTTATTTGAATTCAAATGGGGGTATTTCCTTATTTACATTTATGTTTTAAAGTTAATGAAAAGTAAAATAGGTGAGTGTTGAGGCAACCTAGATGCCAAGATGACAGAAGGATGAAGTTTGGGTGTTGTTGCTAGCATAATTGTAGAACAGCCTCACTACAATGAGTTATGTTCTCTACCCAGAGGCGAGGCAGGAAGGCTTGCTGAGCGAGCTCAATTCCTTGCAACGAGCTCAGTTCGCTGTAGCGAGTATGAGCCTCGCAAGCTTGCTATAGTGAGCGAGCTGATGTTAGCACAATGTAAAACGATGTAGTTTTGATAAGTGGGATCCCCACCCCAATAAAACACCATATGGCTTAGGTTTTCTCAGAAACCAGAAGCTCTCCCTCTCTAACCCTCTCCAAACCCTCTTCCACTCAATCCAAGCCCAATCCTTCTACTTCCAAGATCCAAGGTAAGTGATTATTGTTGGTTTATGCTAGTTTCTTCCATGTTCCTCCTTCCCCATGTTATGGGTAGTTGTTTTCTCTCATTGTTGTTAAGTGGGGGTACTCCCTAATGTTGTTAGAGTTGTGTTAGGACAATCTAGAGATATCCATAGAGTATTCACGAGTTTATTGGTTGTAATGGCAGACATTGATGCCATCCTTACTCCTGAGAGTTCTGCCGAGCTATCCCTCTTGTTCCTCCACTCCAGGTGAGTGGTTCGAATCCTGTAACATCTGTGTGGATCATTATAGCTATTTTCAGGATTGTGGCATTATTGCATGATTTTGGAAATGATTTTAAAGAAATTATAAATTATTATGGGTTATGCCAAGTTTATGAAATTGTGATTTTCAGCTATCATGAATTGTATTACTTGAGGCGTTTTTAGAAAAGATTAGAGTAGTAATGATTTTGCCAAGCTTATGAGATCATGATTTCAAGAGTAGAGTATACATATATGATAGAGTTTAAATCAGAAAAGAACTTAATAGAGTATATTATATATATATATATATATATATATAGCAAAGTATGTATTAGTTAATAAATATGTTACATGGTTTCCAAGTATTATGATTATAAACCCCAATGATTTGAACTATGATATTAGAGTTATCAAGTATATGAATATATATTAGCTTAAGATATGAATTTAAAACTTTAGTCTTATGGTACCAAGAGGCATGAAATTCAGTATAATTCATAGCAATTGCCGATACACATTCGTGGGCTTGAAATTGGAATGCCTACAAGCGGGTGATCCTTGGCAGGATTTTCATAGCCATAGTTATGCTAAAGTCAGATTGTTAGAGTTATATGAATCTAGAACTCTCAGAGTACTAAGTTTTAGGGGCTTGCGTTGTGAGAGACGGAGCACCCACCCTCTAGTATTGTTGATTTTATTTATGTTAATTGAGTTATGTATAATGAGATTTATTAATAGCTATGGAGGCAAATAGTATGAAATAGTCATGGAGGCAAACCCATAAATAGCCATGGAGGCAATAAAAGTAAACAACCATGGAGGCAAACCCAGTAAATAGCCATGGTGGCAATCCCAGGAAACAGGACCTAGTTAGGTACCTATAGCTTGTCCAGAGAACGTGAGAGACAACTATTATTATTATTATTATTATTATTATTATTATCATGTTCTTATTATTGTTATTATGATTTCATACTTCCTGTTGTTGTTGTCCCATGAAGGGGATAGGTGAGAATTCACTTATTGAGTTTTAGATGAAACTCACATTTTTCCTTTCTCCCATTATAGGTATAGTAGCGATTACAGGTCTTTCACAGTCGTCTCCTTTCCAGGAGGAAAGGTATCAGTTGGTGAGCTTTACTTTGGAGTAAAGTGCCTTTTTGTTGTTCTTAGAATTTCAGTGTCATTGCGGGAGGGTCTCGAACTATAGTGATGTTTTACATTTTGTTTTACCATGAATTAGATTATATTGTAATTACATGATTATAGCTTTCATGTTTTTTTAAATTCCTATAGAGAGTAATTTAGTATATGTTGTATTATGACTATAAATAGAGAGTTTGATTATAAAACTAATTATGATGATTTAGATTTCAAAGAGAAAATGATTTATGGTAGATATGAAATTATGTTTGAAAATTGATTTTATGATTTAAGCCTTGCATATAGAAAAAACTCATAGGTCACGAGGCTTACGTGAGAATGGGATTTTCACGTGTCGGTTATGTTCCCAAGTCGGATCGTGATAGCTGGATAGATGTTATGCAAGAAAAGCTAGATCAATTTGAGAAGAGTAGGGCTTAGACATTTGTGGAGAAACCAAAAAGAAATCCATCATTAGAACCAAGTGAGTGTTCAAAAACAAGCTAGATGAACCTGGAACGGTGGTAAGAAACAAAGCAAGATTGGTTGCATAAGGTTATAATCAAGAAGGAATTTATTATGATTAAACCTTTGCAGGTAGTAGCAAGGCTAGAAGCCATTAGAATGCTACTTGCTTTTGCAGCCTTCAAGGGATTCACTCTATATCAAATGGATGTGAAGTATGCCTTCGTAAATGGATTTCTTTCTAAAGAAGTTTATGTAAGGCAACCTCCAAGATTTGAGAGTGAAACACGTCCCAACCACATCTTGGAAGTTAACAAAGGCACTTTATGATCTGAAACAAGCTCTTAAAGCTTGGTATGAAAGACTGATGTCACGACCCAAAAATTGTGACCGGCACATAAGGGATATTGTCCCTTGTAGAAGCCTTCTGGAATTAATTTTATGCAATCGTGCATAGTAAATTACTAAATTAATGTTCATAATAAATCATAAAAATAAATAATAATTAAATAAATAAATTTCTCAAAACTTCTTGAAAAATTTATTAATAAAATACATAAAATATTTAATTCTTCCAAATCGTTCCAAAATCCATAACCGAAATAAATAATCTTAAATCTTGTTCCTGGAGGAAATTAGATAAAATAATATAATCTTAGAATAATCATGCATGTTAAATGATGTCCAAGGACCTTGCCTACATACCTGGAGCACTATATCATAACATGATTCTAATTTAAACTTCACTACAAAGGGAAGCTCACCACTAGAATAACTGCAAAGCCATCGAGTCTGTTCTAAAACTGGATCAGGATCTGGAACTATAAGGGGAGGAAAGGAGGGGTGAGTTCATTAAAATGATGCGAGTCTCCACTCACAACCCGCATGGGATAACAAAGATAATACATAAATATACATGCAGCTCAATATAAAACATTTTATATATTTATATACAAATAACAATTTATCCAAAATCATGGCAATAATTAGTAGAGAAACATGAGATATTTTGTATATAAATATCTAAGCTGAATAGCGAATCGAGCAAATGGCTAATCTAATGGGCACCTAACTAGGTCCCATAAATGGACACCACTGGGTTCCTTATTGTGGTGAGCTAGTCCTCCTGACCACTTACTACCAGGTTAATGATCAATCTTGCAACCATTAACTCGCTGATCTATTTCTCACTAATTACTTACAAAAGAATATTAACTTGCAATTAAATTGGAAAATATGAAAGCTTTGAATTTATATAATCTAACAATTTGACTTTAGCATAATTGAAGCTCTAAAATCATGTCTAAAGGATCACAAGCTTATAGACATAGTGATTTCAGAAGCCAATAGAGTATGTATCTAACAATTGTTATGAATCATACTTTATTCAACACTTTCAATAAATCATAGCTGATATTCTAAAATAATAATAGGAAATCCATAGTATGAAAATATGGTAGTCAATATTTTTATTGTAAACATTAAACTGGAATCTCATAATTTCATAAACTGAGAAAATATATTCTATAACATGCAAAGTATCAAATATGGTCTCATGACCTTTCTAAAATAAGGTTTTCATGATAACCTGAAAAACAATAATTTTTCTTAAAATTGGCATAATACGTGAAAGTAGGTATTTGGCATAAGTCATTTTAGAATTTCATAAACAATTTATGTAATGCTAGAAAAACACTAATAATGACCAAAAGTATGGCCATGCGTTAAACCCATTCACCTTTTGTTGCCTGTAGTGCCTGACCACTGCCTACATGATATGGTAGCTTGGAATGATACTTTCAACTGCCATAGAATTATAGACAAGAATCATGAATGATTTGAATTTGAATGAGAAGAGAAAACCATACTACAATTATCTAAAGATTTGGTAAAGTCATAATCATATAAGGATAGGGATGAAAGCACCTACCAGAAGAGATTAATCGAAGAGGGTTGAGAGAAATCTTTTTTTTTTCTTTCTAGGAAAAAATCTTTGGGCGGAGGGTTCTTAAAAGAATATTTAAGACTATTGTGATGTGATAAATATATACTAGGAGTACAAAAAAATATAACCCCAACAAGAAGCTCTGTGAACAACACCTACTTCGCATTCCACTTTTAACGCTCCATACATATAACGGTTTGACATTTCAGCTTTTGAAGTATATACATGTATATAATGTTGCACACAATAATAATAATAATAATAATAATAATAATAATAATATGTTCCCTTGAACTACCAACGTAACTTACAGTAACGTTGCATACATTTTTTTTTTGGAATAATAATAATAATAATAATTCACAAATCAATAAATTTCATATTTAATTTAATCATTGATAGCTTCTTATATAATATCTAATAATTCTCTATAATATGTAACAAATCATATTCATAATACATGTTGAATATAAATAATATATAATATCTTCAAATAAATATCATTATTATGAAAGTTATATCTGTAAACTATTCTATATATATACACTAATAGTCAAATCTTTATAGAATAATTACAATCTCTAGTAAAAGGAATGGACTAACATCAAACGAATACTTTATATTATATTATATATTCTCAAATCCTAATTGATATTTACACCATAAATATAAATGATAGATATTTAAATAAATCGTAATGTAACCTTAGTAATTATACTAAAATCAATTTCTAAAGAACAAATGTGAAAAGGAAAATATAGTATATTTCATCTTTTGTAATTCCAACAAAATATATAATATATAATGCTGATACAAATATAAATATTAACAGGACTTATAAACATATTAGATCTAATAGATTTAATAAGATAATATTTTCAAAATTAAAAAAAAACAAATGTGATATCACAAACTGAATATTAGATTTCATAAAAGAATAGATATCAAATTCAAATAATAACTTAATTTCACTTCAATAGCTTAGACTTGACCCTCCTATAGATACCTATTTTTGGGATATTACAATTGAGTACCTTCTTACTTAAAAATGGGTTTAAAAGAGGAAATGTTGACATTATTTTATTTACATTACATCAAGATAATCACTTTTTGATAGCCCAAATATATGTTGATGACATCATATTTGTTGTTGCTAACCTTTCTCTATGTGAAAGTTTTCTAGGCTTATGCATAGTGAGTTTGAGATGAGCATGATGGGTGAACTGAAATTTTTCCTAGGACTTCAAATCAAATAGAAAGAGGAAATTCTGATCTATCAAGAAAAGTACACCAAGGAAATCTTATAAATGTTCAACATGGATTAAGCCAAACCTATAAGCACCTCCATGCATTCTTCTCAAGTCATTGATGCTAATGAGAATGGTGAAAAAGTTTTAAAAAGCAATTATTGAGGTATGATTGGCTCATTCCTTTATTTTACTGAGTAGACCTGACATTAAATTAAGTGTGGATATTTGTGTTAGATTTCAATCTAATCTAAAGCAATCACACTTAAATACAATTAAAAGAATTTTAAGATATTTAGTAGGTACTACTAATCTTAATATATAGTATGAGAAAGGTACATCTACTATGATTGTAGTTTTCTGTGATGTTGATTTTGCTAGAGATAAAGTGGGTAGAAAAAGCACAAGTAAATGCTGTTGCTTTTTTAGAATGCCTTATCTCTTGGTCCTACAAAAAGCACAACACAATTGCTCTCTCAAGAGGAGAAACTGAATATGTTGCAGCTACAAATTATTGTACACAAATGTTGTGGATCAGAAACTAAATAGAAGATTATCACCTAAGGTATTCCAAAATCCCTATAGTGTGATAATATTAGTGGTATTAATCTTGCCAAGAAACCATTCAGGCTCTATATCCAAACATATTGATATAAAACATCACTTCATTAGAGATCATGTTTAGAAAGGTGATGTTGAGCTAAAGTTTGTGAATTCTAAAGATCAAATATCTGATATATTCACTAAATCATTAGCTGAGGATCATTTTTGCTATCTAGAAAGCTTTTGAACCTCAAATGTTTTTAAAACTTGCATTTCATGCATACATAACTCTTTTTGGAGTCCCCTAAAGAGACTTTAACTAAGGCCCTTCGAAGAAGACCATCAAATCAAGTTCAGAAACTAGTTTGCAAGTCTAGAGTGTGAGTTAAAAGATCAGAACATGTTCAGAAGTTGTGATATGGGTTCAAAAGTGAAAAATCTCTCAAAAAATACAATTCAAAATGGGTTGAAGTTCATAAAATGGTTTCAGAATATGGGTAATGACGAAAATGCTTAGAATATGGGTTACTTACTTAGAAAATGAATCAAGTGTAGAAACATAAGTTTAGAAACTACATTTCTTGTTCAGATACCACTTTTGGTTTTTGAAGAGGTTTAGATACCACTTTAGTTTCTGAAGTGTTGTTTATGGCGGGATAATTCCCATCTTTTGATTTTCTCTCCCACATCTTGTCAATTACCAAATCCTTTCTTCTCAATCTTCTTCTAACACAAATCCTCACCAAAATCCTTTTCCCAAACATCAGAATCAATGGGAGAGGGAAAATAACTTGATCGCCTAGCCAAATACAAAGTGTTGCATATGTACAATGAACCACTCATGCAAGAGCAATATGTCAACAACTTTTCACTCAAAAAAATTGCCCATGGGAAAACCCTCAGAAGGGCATTACTTGATAAAGTTTTGATTCTGAAAGAGGTATTTTCCTTCCAGGGATGGGAAGACTTTCTCAGATCAATGATAAAGTCTTTCCTGAAATAGTGATGACCTTCTATTCCTAACTCAAGGGAATACCATAAACTCCCTTGAGAGCCATTATCAGAGACTTCTCATTGGATGTTAGCCCTTTTGGATTGTCAAACATTGATGGAGAACCATATGAAGAGATAATCTCCATGCCTATAGCAACTAGCCCCGCTCAATTGGTGTCAATGAAGGAGACATATCAATGTATCTCACAAACTCAATAATGCACAAACCTAATGAGATTATCATTGCTATGTTGAGTGTTAGGGCCAAAGTGGGTTACAATTGTTCAATTTTCTATTTTACGAAGACTAGGAACCATAGATGTGTTCATGGGTTTGGATTGCATGTTGTTATACTGCGATGGCTAAGAAAAGGTGAACTTGCCTAGGCTAATAAAGGACTATATGCTAAGTGCCGTTACCAAGGCCAAAAGAAGAACTGGATGTTGTTGACCAGAGTGTTTCAATACATGGGCTACTCTCTAGCTAATGAATGGTATGAATACATGTTGGGAATAGAGTTCAAAATGATTTCTTTCAAAACCTTGAGGAGAACAAAAAGAGTTGTAGTTAAGATCAGCTCCAAGAGAAGAAACCCTAGACAAAAGGAAGAAAAGAAGGAAAAAGAGCTCAAAAAGCCTGAGAGAGAGGTTAAGGAAGACTAGAATGGAAAAAGGAAGAGAAAGCTGGTTCTACTTTCAAAAAGTGATGATTATGAGGGAACTATGTTTAAAAATGTTCCTATCATTAATCTGAAAGGAGAACAAAAAGCAGGAGGACAAGAGGCAAAAGGTGGAACCCCCCAAACATTTATAAACTAAAGTAGAACCTTAGTAAGTGAAGGACCCAGGGGGCCTGATAACTATCTATCAAGGGGCAAGATATTGGGCACATATATAGAAAATTGTCAAAGGATATGCTAACAAGTGCTTTGATCCTAAAGGATATGCTTGAAGCTAAGCAAGTAGGCTTCTTGTTGAGGACTAAGAGTTCTCTGAGGATGAAGAGGAAGCAAATAAAATTCTTAAGGAGAACAAAATTCTCTAAGAGAACAGAAAATTGGAGGAAGCTTAAAGAATCCAATAAGCCAAGGGAATTTAAAGCTCAAGTAGAGGAAGCATAAGGGTACTAGTTTCTAAACTTTTGTGGTTATTTAGGATAAACCTTACAATCCTATGACTGAACAATTTGGGTATACCTCCTTCACCATCTTTGTTGCACCCCAAGGAGTCAAGCCTTTCAGAAGCTATTTTAACAATAGAGTCTACAACTACTCCTGAAGCTGCATGTGCTACACTTGAAAAGGCCATTGAAGAATCAATGGAGCCTAAGAAAGCAACTTTTATAGAAGCTGAGAAAGTAGCATCTAAGGCTGAGAAAATTGCCTCTGGAGAAACTAAAAAGGTGCTCTTAAACTTGAGAAAGCTAGAAAGAGATTATAGAAACCATCCTTGAAGATGCAGAAGACTTGATGACTTTGAACAAGATCTTAAAATCTATTTCAAAGAGTATGGAAGAAGAGCTACACCTTGAGGGGAGGGTATTGAGGAGCTTGAAGCTATACATGAGTGAGTTATCTCATGCCTTGGATCCTATAATTGAGGAACCTGAAGATGTTAAGCCTACATTCCCTAACCTTCACCATCCATCAGGATCATATCTTTGGAGAAGGGTAATGAAGCCTCATAAACTAGCTTTCATCATGAGGAGGTACAAGCCACTATTGAAACTGTTGCCATCTTCCACTCCTACCACTTTGCCACTACTCCTGCTATGGTCAATCATACTGAACTTGAGCCAGAAAAGCTCAGAAATCACAAGATTCTAGGGATACTATTCCTTACATATTCCAGGAAGAACAAGTTGCACCCAAGGCTGCCCCACCAACTATTCATTTGCAAACCAACCTCAACCTCAACTAGAGTCTCAACAACATCTCATTGAGGTCCAACTATTGATGCATAACCAAAGAGATATGGCTGCAAGGTTGGACAGAATGGAAGCATCTAATAGAGACCTTGGAGTACAACTTAGAAAACATAAGGATTTGCTTTTGTAAATTCTTCATGAATTGAGAAGAGGAGGCCAATGATGGTATGAACAGGTCCTTTACCGATGATAAAAAGGGGAGGAAGGAACATAAGATAAATCTTTGTGTGCTGCACGTGTGTCAAGGGTCACAAGCTAGAGGGAGGTTTAGAAAATTCAAGTTTCTACATGCATATCACATTATTTATTTATTTATTTTTGTTGTTTTAAAAAGAAGATTTGAACAATTCCTTCTGTGTTTAATACTTATGTTTTGTGATGTTTTTGCTCAATACCTATATGTTTCAGAAATTAATGTTTTGATTTATATGATCATGTTCTGATACATATAGTTCAGGAACTATGATCTTGTTTCCATCACATATTTTATGCTCTAATATATTAGTTTTAAAAAAGTGCCAATACTTATATCAGTTTCATGATACCTCTAGGCTCTTGCTTATATACATACATGAAAACTAGTATTGATTCTTTAAGAAAAATGTTAGTTCAAAATATTTGGAGAAAATTGTGTTGAATCATAAGTTCTGATGCAAGATTAGTATCACAATAATTGTTTTAAGCTCTAATGCCTTATTGATTCAGTTTTGATATTAATAATGCTCTAATACAATTTAGATCCTTATACTAAATCAGCTTTGATATGAATTATTAAGGTTTGTTGAGAAATTTAAAATTTTATCTCATAATGATAAATTTTGAGAAAGTGTACTTTCTGAAAGGCTAAGTTATAAGACAAAGTTTTATCAAGTTTCTGAAAGAAAATTCCTTTAAGGCTCTAATCTTAAAGAAAAATTGTTTCAAAAATATTTTGCAAAAGATTTTCTCAAAATTTGGTTTATCATCATAAAAAAGGGAAAGATTGTTAGCTTTAGAACTCTTTAAAAGCTTTATAGCTTGTGTTTTGAGTGACAACAAAGTAAATTTTGGTAAAATGTTTTAAAGAAGGTACTAATGTTTCAATCAGTTTCTATAATGTTTAACAGGACTATATATAAGTTCAATTAATGACATAATTTTCATAATATCATGTTTTAACATGATTATTATCTCATTCAAAGAGATTCAAAGCTTTAATAATGTGAAAAATAGTTCAGAAAGTGAGCGATGATATGTTAGAGACTCAGAAGCAGTATCCAAGCATCAAAAACTAAGTCCAAATCTTTAGAAAGCAACTCACACGTTCAAGAAATGCCATATCATTGAAGAAATCATTTCTATCATAATCATTATCTTCAATAATGATGGCTATCAACTTTGAAGACCTTCTGCATGTTGAAAAGATTCTTGTCCAGCTCAAAGCTAAGCAAGAAGAACTACACAAAGATTAGAAAGTGAGATATCACTTCAAAACGCATGTGTTTTTTAGAAACCATGCTGAGTTAACAAAAATTGAGGGAAATTTGAAATTCAAATTCAGTCAACTTTCAGAAAAGTATTGACAGTGATGCATTGCTTTTGCACTTGGTCAAATGCCTGTATTCTACAAGAAAAAAGTGCAAAAACTACACTTTAGAAAGTAAAAGTTATTTCTGAAGGTTGTCTATAAACCATATTGTTAACGTTTCTACAAGGACAACTCTGACACAGCTTAGTTACTCTTTTAGAGGACAGTTTTAAGACACAAAAAGAAGATCAACACATGTCAAGAGGAAGGAAAATTAAGAGGAAATAGTCATATTTTAAATCCAAGTATAAAAGGATGAGATCTTCATATGAGAAAGAGCCTTGTGCACAACTAACGATGAAGCTTTTCAATGCACTCTGAAAGTTAATCCATTACTTCTTATAATTAGTTTTTGTTACACAAAACCTTCTTCTTGTTCTCATTAGATAACATTTTCTTCATAGGAAGAATTGAGAAAGAAGTCTCTTAAGTTTCCAAGATATATACTATTTTATTCTTAGAAAAACTTGAGTGTTTCTTTGTTGAAAAGAACAATCCAAAACTATATTCTTGTATCCTGATCCAGGAGTGATCAAGTGAGGTTAGCTTGAAGAGGTTAGTAATGACTACTTATTGTGAGAGTCGGTTGGAACTACTCATTGAAAATAACTTGAGAAGGCTATACAAAGACTATTTATTTTCTCGAGATTGAGAAAATGGTTCTTAGTGGAACTCAACAAGTTATTAAGAATTGGATAGAGGTAGGGTTTGGTTGAACCAATATAAAGCACTAAGTAATATTTCCTTCTCTCTTTACATCTTCATTATTCAGTTTTTGTATCCGTCTTTGTTGTGTGTATTTGAAAAAGTTTTATAAAACAGTTTGAAGTTCCTGTATTTACTTTTGATTCAGAAAGACATTTCTGAAGCTAACTAACTATAATTTCCGCTACCTTCAAGTGAATAACTCAATAGATGTTTAAAGTTTTAGAAACTAAGAAGAAGTGAGAAGCACGATTCAACCCCCCTTTTTATGCTACTTTCAACTTACATTTAGGCCTTAGCAAGTAATAGTAGTGGAGGTAATGCACTCTTATGTGCTATTTCGTCCTTTTGTGCCACCTCACTCTTTTTACTTTTGACTCTAATATGTAATTAAGCGTATTTAGTAATTCTAATCATAAATTCACTTTAATTAATTATTTTAACCTGAGATTAATAAATAAAATGACATTACCTTTATTTTGAGTCAAATATTGACTATATTTTACCTTTATTTTGAGTCAAATATTGACTATATTTCCTTAATTAAATTTAATTAAGCTTAGTCACTACTTATCAAGGATAAAATGGTAATTTCACATAATTTTAAAACATCACAAATCACATATAATTATCACACATCCCCATAGGAACACATATCTAATCCCCAGGTGATGGTCGAGTTGATCTTACTTCATTTCTAAGAAAATCACCTCAGGGTATTTTAGTAATTTTTGTCTAAAAACATAAGAATTTCGATTTTCTCATGAAAAACATGCCAAACACTTCTAATCCCCTTCAAACATCAAACTAACCCTATGAGAATATACATGCTATGTCATTCTTGAAATTTTGCATAGAAATAGCCTTAGGGGTATTTTGGTCATTTTGTATAAATAGGGCAAATCAAGGTATTACATTTCTCTCCTCCTTAAAAATAATTTCATCCTCAAAATTTGGTGCCTGTAAACATCTCTAGATATTGAAGTTAGTGTTGACCTCCATGCTTCTCTTGAATCCCTTCGCTTTACCGTGTCCCATAAGATACCTTCACCAAGGGCATTGCCTTATTCCTCACAGCTTGATATACTGGTCATCCCTAAGATTGCTTTGGATGGTTTATTCCAATTGGCCATTCGTTTAGGGTGATATACTGGTCAAACATAGCTTGATCCAAAAGTCTTTTAAAAAGTTCCCTAAAAATGTGATGTAAATCGTAAATCACAATTTGAGATTATTATCGATGACACACCATACAACCTCACAATCTTTGGATGTACAATTGGGCTAACTTATCCAAGAATAAGTCACCTTAATAGGTAGAAAGTGAGCATACTTCGTTAGTCGATCAACGATCACTCATATGACATCATGGCCAGCTTGATTCTTAGGTAAACTCTACATGAAATCCATCTAGATGCTATCCCAATTCCACTTAGGAATTGCTAAGGGTTGTAACATCCCAAAAGGTTTTAGGTGCTTAATCTTCACATTTTGACAGACTAAGCACTTACTCACCTATGTGGCCACGTCCCTTTTTCAAATTAGGCTTCCAAAACATCTTCTTCAGATCCTGATACATCTTGGTAGTGCTAAGGTGAATGGTGAAATAGATTTTGTAAGCCTCCTTTAAAATCTCCTTCCAAAGGTCACCACTTGTAGGTAAATAAATCTTGCCTTTACACAACTCATCAGCCCCAAGGATGAAACCTTTCAACTGTCCTGGTTTATGGCCTCCACATCTCATTGAATTCTGGATCTTCTTGTTGAACTTGAATGATCCATCCCTTGAAATCGCTCATTACACTAACTTGATACATCTCCATGCCCTCATGGTCAACAACATCTCTAAGTTTAGGTCTTTAAACTTCTCAATCATCTCCGTTTCCTTAACCATCATGAGAGAAGTGTACCGACTTTTGACTCAAAGCGTCAGCCACTATATTTGCCTTGCCGAGATGATAGTTTAACCCGAAATCATCATCCTTCAAGAATTCTATTCACCTTCTCTATCTCATTTTATATTCCTTCTAATCAAAGAGATGCTTGAGACTTTTAAGATCAGATAAGACCTCAAACTTTACTCCATATCAATAGTGGCTCCATATCTTCAAAGCAAACATTACAGCTACTAACTCTAGGTCATGGATGGGCTAGTTTGCTTCCTGAGGCTTCAGCTGTTAGATGCATAGCCCATAACCTGCCTATTTTGCATCAACACAGCCTGAACCTTTCCCAAAGGCATCACAATACATCTTGAAGGGTACACCAAGGTCAAGAAAAACTTGCACTGTGGTTATAGTTAACCTCATCTTTAACTCTTGAAAGCCCTTCTCACAGGTCCAAGGTCAAACTTGGTCAAGGATAAAGAAAAATGAGAAAATCCTATAATAAATCTATAGTAATAACCAGCTAAACATAAAAGCTCCATATCTCCATTACTAAGGTAGGTCTCTCCTAGCTCATCACTGCCTTTATCTTACTAGGATCCATTTACCTCCTATTAACACTATAAGTCCCAAAACACACTTCCTCTAATCAAAATTCACACTTGGACAACTTTACATACAACTTTTTCTTTTTCAAGATCTCCAAACTATCCTCAAATGACATCCACGTGCATTGTGTGTTTTTGAATAGATGAGTATATCATCTATGAAAACAACCACGAACTGGTCTAAATAGAGCTAAAGATCTTATTGATTAAGTCCATGAATATGACAGGAGCATTAGTCAATCCAAACAACATCATTGTGAACTCAAAATGCCCATACTTGGTCCTAAAATTGTAGGTTGAAAATAGCACGAGAAGGAGGGTTGAATTGTGCTTCTAACTTCTTTCTCGCTTTTAAAATACTAAATAGAGTTTATCAAGTCTTCACTTGAAGGCAGTGGAAATTATAGCCAGTATGTTTCAAAAAGTAACTTTCTAAATCAAGAGAAAATATAGAAATTGTATAAATAGTTTTTGAAAACATTCTTCAAAGAAACATACAACACAAATAAACTCGAATGCTGAAATATAAGGAGAAAAAGAGAAAAAAGAGATATTACTCAGTGATTTTATAGTGGTTCGACCATACACTACATACATCTAATTCTCAATAACTTATTGAGTTTCACTTAAAACCTTTTTTCAACCTTGAGAAAGTGAGATATTCATTCTATAGCCTTCTCAAGCTATTTCTAGTAAGCAGGAGTTCCAATTTACTCGCACAACAAGTAGTCTTTTTATTAGCCTCTTTAAGCTAACCTCACTTGATCACTACTAGACTAGGATACAAGTATATGATTTTGGGTTAGTTATCTCCAACAAAGAACACTCAAATTTTTCTAAGAATGAATCAGTGTATAAACTGAAAACTTAATAGACTTCTTTTTATATTCTTCTTGTGAAGAAAATGTTATCTAATAAGTACTAGAAAGAAAATTTTTAAAATAGAACTGATTACAACAAGTAATAGATGAACTTTCAGAGTGTATTGGAAAGCTTCAGTGCTAGTTGCGCAAAAGTTCCTTCTCATATGAAAGTCTCATCCTTTTATACTTGGATTTTGAATATGATCGTTTCCCTTGATTTCCCTTCCTTTTGACAAGTGTTGATATTCTTTTTGTGTCCTAGGAACTGTCCTTTACAAGAGTAGCTGAGTTGTGGCAAAGTTGTCCTATAGAGACATTGATATAGTAGTTTTTGGTTAACCTTTAGTAATAATTTTTACTTTCTAAACTATGGTTTTTGAACCTTTCTTCTAGAATACGAGGAATTTTTCCAAATACAAAAGTGATATGTCATTGCCAATACTTTTCTAAAAGTTGACTAAATTTTAATTTTAAATTTCCCTTTATTTTTGTTGACTTAGCATAGTTTCTAAAAAAATGTGTGCTTTCTGAGATAACTTCATAGTTTTTGAGCTTTGCTTTGATCTTCTTTGCTTAGCTCTAGGCTTAATAAAGATCTTTTCAACATGTAGAATCTCTTCAAAGTTGATAGCCTTTGAGACTGAAGATTTTGATTATGATATGCTTAAGAGAAATTGAGTTCTTCAATGATATGACACTTCTGAACGCGTAATGCATTTTCTAAAGATTCATACTTAGTTTTTGATGTTGGATATGTTTTCTCATGTGTAACATACACTTTTTAATTATTTTTCACATCATTAAAACTTTGAAGCTCTTTGAATGAAATTTTAATCATGTTAAAACATGTCATTATGAAAAATATGTCATTAATTGAATTTATATGTAACTAGAATGATCCTATTAAACATTACAGAAACTCAATTGTAACATTAGTCCTTTCTTTGAAATATTTTTTAAAAAATTTGCCTTGTTGTCACTCAAAACATGAGCTATAGAGCTTTCTAAAGGGTTTTGGAGCTAAAAATCTCCTCCCTTTTGATGATGACAAACCAAATTTTGAAAAAATCTTTTGAGAACGCTTTGAAAGAATTTTTAATGTCAGAGCCTTCTAAAACTTAAATGAATCAGATTTTGGCCGAGGCACATTGTAGTAAATTCACCATGTATCTAGCAACAATAAAGATGTATCAGGATTTCAAGAAGTGGTTTTGGTGGAATGACATGAGAAGAGACATAGCTAATTTTTTAGCTAAAGGTTAAGATAAAGCACCAAAAACCTAAAAGATTATTACAACCTTTGGATATCCCTGAGTGGAAATGGGATAGCATATCAATGAATTTTGTTGTAGGATTACCAAGAACTTCTTCAAGCTATGATGCTGCATGGCTAATTGTCGATAGCTTAACCAAGTCCACTCATATCCTACTAATAAAGATTAGTTAGCCATTGTATAGTTTGGCTTAGAGCTACATCTAGGAAATTGTAAGGTTACATGGGATACCAACTAGCATAGTCTCAAATAGAGATCCTAGATTTACCTCAAAGTTTTGGATAGCCTTACAAGATGCCTTAGGTACGAAACTTTGTTTTAGTACAGCTTACCACTCTCAAACAGATGGTCAAAGAGAGAGAACTATCCAAACATTGGAAGACATCCTTAGAGCCTGTGCTAAAGCTGCAAGGAAGTTGGGATACTTATCTACCATTAATGGAGTTTGCTTACAACAATAATTATTATTCAAATATAGGCATGACACCATTTGAAGCTCTATATGGTAGAAAGTACAGGTCACCCTTGTTGGTTTGAAGTGGGAGAAAAGAGTTTGCTAGGACCTTACATAGTGCAACAAACCATAGAGAAGACCAAGTTCATTAGGGAAAGCTACTCATTGCATAGAGTAGACAGAAAGTTATGCTGATAAAAGACAGAGACCTTTAGTATTTAAAGAAGGGACCATGTCTATTTTAGGGCATGGTTCTGAAAAACCCAACCGGTTTAAGCCGGTTGAACCGGAACCCGACCAGTGTTCAGTCGAGTACACCCCAAAAATGCCTTTCGAAAAATCGGGAAAAATCGTTTGAACCGGAAAACGGGAAACTGGTGAACTGGGCCAGGTGGGACGCTGAGTTCTGGGCTTTCCCTTTTTTTGGAAAAAATGGAAATGCAAATCAGAGGCAAGCTTTCAAAGAGGTGAATCACATAATCCACCAAAACAAAATAAAAATTAAACAGAGATGGATCACATAGATGTTATTTTCTCAACCCAAGTTATGAACAAAAGAAGACAATGCTCAATATCGGAGACTTTTTCCAGTCGCAGCAACCGTGAACTATGAAAAACCGCATCATTGCTACCATGATCTCAGAATCTAATCGATCAAACCAGAGATCATTGCTACCATTATTCTTCTTCTTCAAGACCAAGAGAGCTGGCATTTTCGCTTTCGTCAGACGTCCACAGCACCGTCGCATAGAGCTCAATGCTTCTACTGCACATGTCCATTTTCGGCTTGGAGCTACTCCATGGTTGGACTAAAGTGAGAGTGATGAATGGTGAAGCGCTGCCTACATTTCTGTTGTTGTTAAAAAAACCCCATTCTCTCTTTTTTTGCTCTTGTCTTCCTAAAACTCAACCTTTTCTTTATTCTTTTTCTTTGGTCAGAACCCCACCCTTGCTTTTGAGAATGAGTTCTGAATTTGGTATGTTGTTTTGATGCGTGTGATAGCGTGTCTCTTGTTAATTTTTTTTCATTCATATTTGTTATAGGCTTTTGGCCCAAAGCATTATTCCAAGTGCTAGTATTTATTTTAGTACTAGTTTATAGGTTATGCGTTAGGAAAAAAAATCTTATGTTGATATTTTTTTTATCCATGTTATTCTTGATAAAAAAAATATTATTCATAAATATAATTTTAAATTTTATTATATTTTATGACATATTTCAGTTATAGTTTTATATATTTATATAAAAATATATTTTATTATATACCGGTTGAACCTCTAAACCTCTAAACCCCTACTTCTTCGGTTTGATGTAGGTCAATTTTTAGAACCTTGTTTTAGATTCACTCCTACTATTGGAGTTGGCAGAGTCCTTAAATCCAAAAGTTAAGCCCAAAATTCATTGGTCTATTCCAAATTCTTAAAAGAGTAGGATCAGTTGCATATAAAATCGTGTTTCCACCCAATCTTTCAAATCTTCATAATATCTTTCATGTCTCTAGCTTAAAAAGTATTGTTTTGACCCTTCACACATCATAGAATATGAGATAATGCAAGTAAGAGATTATTTAATCCATGAAGGCAAACTAGTTCGAATCATTGATAGATATATTAGAAACTTAAGAGGAAAAGAAATTTCTTTAGTCAAAATGGTTTGGAAAGGTTGACACCTGAAGAAGCAATATGGGAACTAGAAGATGAGATTAAGAAATCCTATCAGAATTATACCAAACAGTTAGCGAATTTTGGGGCAAAATTCCTGAAAGATGGAGAACTATAACATCCCTTTTTCACAAAATAATTTTTATGATAGTAATATTTAATTTGTGTATCCAACTTAAATATTTTATTTGTCTTACTTGATAATTTTATATCAATATCTATTTTAAAGATTAGACCAAAAAGTTAAAATATAGATATTAACTGTTAAAAATAAGATCACAAATTTGTAAGGATAAATTCAATATACCATATACTAAGTTAAGAATAAATTTTATTAAAAGTAATAAGTAGTGTTAAATTGAGTATAAATAACTAGTTGTGTAATTTTACACTAAAAGAAAAACCTAAACTACCCTATTCAATGCTAAAATGCACCACCAACCCTATTATACCTATATCATCATCTATAAAAAGAGAAGGGAGTAGGAGTATTGTGTGTGCATGAAAGAGAAAAAGAAAGAAAGGAAAGAGAGTGACATGAGAAAAGAGAGAGAGAGAGAAGAAAAAAAAAGAAAGAAAGAGAAAGAAAGAAAGAAAACAAAGAAGTGAGGGTATTTTACAAAAAAAGAAGTTCAACATATACACATCATTTCATCTATCTACAAAATTAGAGGTAGAAAATAAATTTAGTTCATGCAAAATAAAACTATGGCTAAATTATTATTATTACTATTTATTTTATATATTGTCTTTTTATATTACAGATGCTCATTGTTATTTATCATTGTCATTTTATTTGTCATTTTTTTAGATTTATTGATGATTATGGACTTGAATATTGAGTAAAATAACACTAACTATTTAACTAAAATGATTTTTTTCTCACAATCCTTCTGATTTACATTTCAGTTTCTTTTTTTTTTTATTTTATCACTTAATTATAAAGATTCTTTTCTTTCCTACTTGTTCAATGCGGATTATTGCTGATTGGTTTGTTCTTTTATTTTAATTTTTCTTTATATTTTATTTAATTCAAGTTAGCTAAATGTTCTCTTTTTTTTTTATGTTGTTATTGTTGTACATTAATTTATCATCCTTCCATTTTAGAATTTATCATTCTATTTATATAGTATTATATCAATTTGAGTTGTCAATATTTATAGTAATTTCTATAAGGGACCTAAATTAGAGGTAAAATATAATTAAAATCTAATACTAAGAATAAATGAAGGTTATTGTACATGAATTTGAAATATTAAACTTATTATGACCTTATGATGACAAAGACTAACTCATGGATTTTGCTAAAATGACAAAAGAAAATTTAATAAAATTTTCTTAATATTAGTCCCTCTTGAAATTAATATTTAGATTGACAACTCTATGGTTTAAATCAACTTTATTAAGATATTAATTTATTTGGTCTAAGCTTATACTATTTCGGATCCAATTTATTTATGCATGAATATATAAATTTTGTGCATTTATTTTAGTTTATGTTTCACTATCTAAATTTTTGATTAATTTATGAGCTTTTATTTAAGCTTTATTTACAGATTAATTGTATGAATTCCTTACTTGAATTTATGCACAATGTCTGTTAATTAATTTTAAAAAAAATACTATGATCGATTAAAATTTGCTGCGTTCACGCAAGACAGAGGGATACATATAAGATCCTTTTATGTTACTTGGTTAGAATGGTGTAAAAGTCTTGTTTTGTCATCACGATGTAAAGAACAACACGAAAGAATAGGAATTCCCTAAAATAAGGCTTTCAACTATGTGTGAGACAAGCAAACAAACAGAAGAACAATAAAGTAAAGAAATCATAATTTCTTTAAGATATGCATGATATGCTCTACTTGGCATATTTTATTTATAATTGGATAACAGATTATGTTCATATAACGATATTGTAGTTCTGTGTATTTTCCATGAGACATCCTTAAACCAACCATAGTTCAAATATTTTAAAACTATTCATTTTCTATATTTAGAATTTTTTTTTATATTTAGTAATTGAAGGAATAACGAAATGAAATGTACCTTAGGAACTTATGGACTTATGTTTAATTAATGTGTGATTTTTTTATTGCAAATTTTAAAAATATTGGTTGTAATTTACGACATTAAATACTTATGCCAGAACTTTTGGCTTGCAATCTTTTTATTTAATGTCAATCATTATGCTTCATGTGTAAATTCATATTATTAGCTTCTATATGAATTGGTATTACAAGATGTATGTGTGAAAAGTTCTCTACATTGACAATAGGAGTAAACCCCTAAAATGGTCCTATCAATTTTTGTGGGGGACAAAGTATTCCCTAATGAAAATAAATTGAAACTTTGGTCTCTTACAATTTAAAACGTGAAACAATTTAGTCCTTGTTCAATTACCTTCACTTAATACTATGATATCAAGTGTTAATTAGTTGATGTAACACTATTATCCTCCATTTTGTTATCATAGTCACTCAAACTAATAAAACTACATAATTTGTTTTGGTTTCATTTTTAACCTTAAAAGCCTAATTTCACTGTAGATGCTCCCTTGGCCCAAATAGTGATGTCATTTTAGAAATAAGTGATTAACATGATACGATGGAGAATAGTGTTATATGTCAACACTTAATTTGGACACATCATAGTATTTGATGAAGAAATTTAACAAAACGATCAAATTCAAATGTTTTAAAATTTTAAAAGACTAAAATATCACTTTCTTTGTTTAGGGATTAGTTTATCTGATATAAAAAATAGACAAAAATTAATTTGAAAGTTTACTCCTAAATTTTTTAAGATTTTGCTATCGAATGCCTTATGACACTTGTATTGTTAAGATTCCAAAGTGAAAGATTTTTCATTGAAAATCAAAGTTTTTAAATTTTTAATATATTAAATGAATTTAAAAATTCTTAAATATTTTCATAAACCTTAACATTAACAAGTAGGGGATTCCATAGCAAAAACCCGTTTATAATCTCATATCAAGTATTTATTTAAATTTCTTATCTAGCTCACCCTCTTCCCTTCACAGTCCAAACATATATTTGCCCTTTCAACTTTCAACAATTGGTCAGCCTCACCAGTCACTTTACTGTCTCTCTATGTTGCCCCTACCTCTTCTTTCTCTGCTCACACTCTCTCCTGACCTCACAGTCCAAACCTACTAGACTTCAATAGCCGTTAGACCTTTTGTCTTTTGCACCAAGTTTTTCAAAACAAACCCCATGGAGTCTCCAACACTCTCTTCTCATCATTAAACCACCACCGCTCCCACCTTCTAAAATATTTCAACCCCTTCCCATTTGTTCCAAGAAACTCCACATGGGTTGCTGCTTCAGCAAATCCAAACCCCAAAACCGAAAACCCCATCAAACCCACCACCAAAGTCCCTCTCTACCTAAACCAAACCCAACCCATGAAGTAGCCCCTCCACCACAACCACCACCAACATTGGAAGAGGAGTCTGTGAAAGAGGTCCTCTCAGAAACACCCATTACCAAACCCCACCAAGCTCCGATTTTGACGCCAGAAACAGACACCCATTTGCATCCTATTCGAGACCCAAAAGGGAAATTCGAAACAAAGGATCCCATTCCCAACCCCATCATCATCAACAGAGTAGTAGAAGAAGAAGCCTCAGAGATATTGTCTCAGCTCTCAGAAGAACCATGCAGCGTGAGCGAGAGCTTCTCCACCGCCACCACCATTACGGAGAAAAGAGACGACGAAGCAACCAGCAAAAGAAGCATCAGAGAGAGAACAACAACAACAGCAGCAGCAACAACGAAGGCTAAAAAATTGAACAACAACCGATCCCCATCGAGGAATTGCCCTAACGCCGTCGATGGCAATGTCGCCAGCGGGAGAGAGCGGAGGCTCAAGTCGCCGGCTAGGAGGTCGGAGCCGTCGCCGGAGAAGAAGATTCATGGCGGTTTAAGGCCGGTTCGCGGGAGAGAATCCGGTGTGGCGGCGATTCGGAAGCTCAATGTTGCGTCCGCCGGAGTTCGGCGGGAGGCCGGCGAGGGGTCCGGGCGGCGGTCGAGGTCACCGTCCTGTACAAGGGCGGCGGGAAAGTTAGGTGCTGCCGGTGGTGGCCGGAAACAGGTTCCGGCGGCGAAGGGTGCGGTGTTGGATAAGGAAGAGAAAGGTGAGGATGGGAGGGAGGAGGTGGGGAGAAAAACGACGTCGTTTCGCAGGAAGAGTCCATCGAGAACCCACTTGTTTCCATGGAGTGCTTTATTTTCCTGTAGAAGCACGTTTTCAGTTTTTCCAAGCTTTTTTTTTTTTTTATTGGAATTCTAGAAGGGCTTTCACATGGCTTTACCTTTCATTTTCAGTAACAGTTTGACTTTTAAATATTTAAACGTTGGAGTTGGCCATTTTCTCTTGTACTCATGTGGAATGGACTCTTCTCACAAATTGCTTCAGTAAATACTAAATATTCATATCAATTTAATAAACTGTACTTAGTGCAGTTATTGTAGGTATACAGAAAAAATCTAGTGGAAAGAAAGTTCCTTGAATTCAATTTTCAAAAGGATTTGCTCTTTTTTATTTTTTTTCCTTCTTTGGGAATCTTTGCTTTTGATCTTTTGTCCGTGTGATGTATTGGAAATGGTCCTCGGAATTGCGCATCTTCTCTTCTTTACGGGGATGGGATGATAGACAGCTTCTTTTTGTTTCTTGGTATTGATGTTGATTGTGTTCTATTAGCATGCAAGCGTGCGTGCCTTGTCGGGCACAGTGGCTGAGAAGAAAGTGCAAAGCTAGAATTCCAAGGGAAGGGCGAAAGACAATGAGAAATTTTCCATGAGAACGATAGAGTATTATGATTTGAATGCATGAAGGATCATATAATGAGGAAAATGTGCTTTATTTTAATTTTTGAAATTTTAAAATTAATTTTTTAGTTTCTGAACTCTACTGCTCTTGTTGTTAATAGATAAGTTATGCTATGTAACTATTGGTTGAGGACATGCACATTACTCAGGGTATCATCCCTAGCTATAGATCTAGTGGTGGAGGATGGAGGTCTATTATCAAGGTAATACCCCATCTCATATATACAATCATTGTAAGGACTACCACATAGCCTTAAATATCCCTCATTTGGAGGAGGGATGTAAAAATCAAGCCCAACCTTTGCCACCTAGGTGTGCACTGGGTCTGTGCCTGCTTCCAAAGTTCTATATATTCACGCTACAAAGAAAAAGATAAAATACATTATAAGTAATAATTAAAATAGAAAAAGTAATCAAAATTAAATGGCAAATTCTCCTCCGTCACGAGTCAATACACGCGTAGTCATTCTTCGCATTCAATGGAAATGAGACACTTGTGCGCTTGGTCCTAGCAATGAGGAGGTTGTGTGTAGGGTTAGGAGAGTTAATTACCTTCCCAAGTAAAGGGTTGACTGTGGAAATTTTAATTTTAAAAAGGGAAAATTAAAAGGAGCAATATTGAAAATAATTTATCGAAATTGAGATCATTATAATTATAAGTAATTGTAAAAGGTGGAAATAAAAAGAAATTTAATAAAAGTGGAAAATAGTATTCCTGCGGTGAAGATTGTGGTCGGCATTGACCTCCAAGTTCTCGAATGACAATTGTAGAGGTTGGGGCTAAAAGAGAAATTATGACCAAGATTGAAAGATTGTTTGGCGAAGACGGTGATAGATGTGGAGTTTGCGATGGGTGGGTCGTCGTGTTGATCTGTGGTGGGGAACGTTTAGCAGTGGAGGTGAATTTTGTAACCATATGGGGTCAAAACGTGGGTGAAGAAAGTATGATTGAAATCATAACGTAGATTAATTTATTAGGTTGTTTGATTTGTGTTTAGGGTTTATGTTTGCGATTGGACAAAATTGTAAATTACTCTAAGAAAATGGTAGTGACAAAGAAAAGGGGGGGATAGGTGGTCTATTCAAAGAATCTAGACGTGTACAATGGAAGAAGAGGAAGGGTGGACATAGCAGTGGTCGTGTTTAGGTTGGAGGATATGGACAGGTAGTCATGCCATTAAAGTGTCATTAACAATCACTTTAAACATTATCTAATATTAAAAACACTTCATTAACTGCTACCATGCCTCAAAAGTACCACTAACGTGGAATTTGCACAGCCATACACATGGCGATGCTGGCAGAGGCATCTGACCAACCAATGTATGCGAGCAATCACCAAATTAAATCCTGAGGTCAGAATTCAAACTATATACGTGGTCTCGGAGCGAAGATCGATCCACACCTCTCCTATCTCCTCCTTTTGATAATCCTTTCAGTGTGGGTCTCCAGAACAGCTCCCCTTGGCTTAGAGGACGGTTTAACTCTTTAACTACAGATATGTACATTAAAATTATAAAAACATACTATAATTCAAATATAGTAAATTAATAATTAATAATATATTAAATGTAGAAATATTAAAATTTTACCAGATGCTTTAGGTCCCCTCCTAGGTGCTCAACCTACTCATGTGTAGTGATTCGCCTTCAGTGAGGCCCAATTTATCTTGTCATTCTTGGACCTATCCTTGACGGTCGGTTGGATGCCCATGGCGCCTTAGCTCGCTAAGGGTGGCATCATTCAGCCAAGAGCTATTCATATGGCCCTTGCAAAAATCATGGAACATGTCTCGTAATCAATTGGAGGATCTAATCCTCCAAGCCCTCTTAATAGCGGCCTCATGCTCAGGCAGAATGCAAAAAGTCCTCTTCAAACACAACTCACAACATATATCTAATCATAAGCATACACATTAATGCTGCCCTCATCATGAAATTATGCTTTGTTGAAATTTCATAAGTGAGAACACCTTCGCACACAACTCATTCAATTCATCAATTAGGGGTTGAAGATACACATCAATCTTAGCTTTTGGATTATCAGGGCCAGGGATTATACATTGTTAAAAAGGTAGAGATTTTTCATGCACATTTTAGGAAGGAAATTATAGGCATAACAACTATGGGCCAACATAAATAGGGTTTGCTAAATTGGTTATTTGTAAATCCATCTGAATAGAGTCCCAATCTAACGTTTCTAGGGTAGAGGCAAACTCAGAATATTCTCGATTCAAATTTTTCCATACTTCACCATGCGATGGATGAGTCATCACACTGTCACTTCTGATTTTTACTATGCCACCTAATATGAGAAGCCAAATTCATTAATGCAAAGAGTTTCTTAAGCCATGAGATTAAGGGCATATAATGCATTATTTTCTGAAAGACATCCTTATATCTCCCACTTCCATGTCTCTTGAGTTTAAATCTAGGTTTTTGGCAAAACTTATACTCAGTTGAATGCAATATCATCTTTGTAATAAAGCATGTATCCTTTTGAACAATAGTTAATCTTTATTTCCTTCAACCCAAGTTTAGAAACTAACTTTTTAGCTTGATAAAAATCTTTTAGAATTATGTAAAAATTCAACTTAGCTCATTAATCAATGCAACTCATTGATCAAAAGAACTTTAGCTTTGGTTTCCTTCAGACTTAATTCTCAACATTGAAATGCTAATGACAACTGGAGTGCATACAACCCTCCCATAAAGGTTGATTACAGCATGTAACAGACTATAAAGCCAAGCAGCATGTTGATTGGGTTCCTTAATTGAAGATTGCGAATAAAAAGTTACAAATTCAAGCCAGTAGCATCAAAACCCATCTCTTGATGTCTAACCAGATTTTCCTCGATGACATATTACCACATCATGCTGAGTTACGTGGACTCCACCAGAACTACTTCCAGTCTGAAACATACCCACTTGATTCCCTACATTAACTACCTCCCCATGCTAGGTCCAAATCCAATAGTTAGGCATGAACCCCACTTGTACAAATGAACCCTTATGGTATCATCATCTAAATACTTCCTACATTTGCATTTATTATATGGATATCTAACTTTTGCCTCATCAATAAACTGTTGTGTTTGACATGCTACTCTCATAAATTCTTCAACATCGTTATAAAATTCTGGTTTAAACCCCCATCTATTAGGATGCAATCTATCACACATCCATTATCGCTTTGAAGGAAACATTGTACATATAAGTAACCCTAAACCCAATAATTTTTTAAAGATGTTAAATTTTTTAAAGATGTTAAATTATAACTTTCAAACACAGTCAATTGCTCTTTAAAATTTTTTAATACAATTACTTTTAATTTTATTTTCCTAACAAAAATTTCACAAAATTTCGCAGCATCTTCCCTTAAATTAGGAGCTTTCGTCATTAAATATTTTAGTGCATTTCAACAATCATAGACATACAATTTTTAAAGACGTCAAATTATTATTTTCAAACATATTCAATTGGTCTTTACATTTTTTTAATACAATTACTTTTAATTTTATTTCCTTAACAAAAATTTTACAAAATTTCAACAGCATTTCAACTTAAACTAGGAGCTTCCATCATCAAATATTTCAATACATTCAACAATCATAGACATAAAGTTTTTTAAAGACGTCAAATTATTACTTTCAAACACATTCAATTGCTCTTTAAATTTTTTTAATACAATCAATTTTATTTTTATTTTCTTAACAAACATTTTACAAAATTTCAACAATATCTCCACTTAAATTAGGAGCTTTCATCATCAAATATTTCAGTGCAATCAACAATCATTGACATTATTAAAGGTCATGCAATCCTGCAATACAATTATATACAATTCACACAATCCTAAAAACCATTTTAGAGCGCATCCCTTATAACTCCACAACATGCTGTAGGTAGAAAAGGCATCAGAAGGGGTTGAATAATGCTTTTCCTTTTTTTTTTTTTTGTTCTTTTCTTGTTTCTGAAAAACTTAAACAATTTACTATAAAGTATTTAACTTGAAGTGCAATGGAAACAACGTTAGCTACGTCAGAAAGTAACTTTATGAACTATAACAAATATGATAAAAACCATAGAAGAGAAAAGGAAGGCGGACCGGTCAAACTAATTCGCCGGAAGGTCGCTAAGGAATTAAGCACTAAGCGGATGACTTAAAATAAGAGGTCAAACTGGGTAAAGCCGATCAGCGACCCTGGTTTTTATGGTTGGCCAATTGGACCCTTTGCCAAAAAAAATAAAGGAAAAGCAGAACATTGCGTTTTAAGCCTTTTAAAAGAATAAAAATTAAAAACAAAAAAAGAAAAGCATCGTTTCAATCTCAAGCCTCACTTTCACTTCACACTTCCCCTCATCTCTTCTCCAAAGGCTGCCCGGTAGCCGCCTGAGCACTACCGCTATCTGCCTCTCGATGCCACTGCCTCTAGCCCACGACAGCCTGCTCCGCAAAGCCGTTCATTGGGTCGATGATGTTCATGCTAGTTTTCCTCTACGAGGTCCTCTCGTTCGCTCCGTCACCATCGCCTCGGCCTCAGTTGGCATTGGTTACCAACTGTCACCGTAACTGACTCCATTTCATTATAGTGTTGCTTTTGGTGAATGGATTTGGTGATTTTCGTTGATCTCGTTGCAAATGTAGAGTTTTAAGTTGAATCTAGTGTTAGTGAATGAAACTGTGTTTTTCTCTGATTAGAAACTTGTTTCTTATCATTAGTGGCTATTAGGATATTTGAGCTATGAGATTTGATTATTAGTTTAGTTCTCTAGCTGGCTAGTAGTTGTTTGTTTTTGAAATTTTTTAAACATTAGTTCCTTGGATGAGGATTTTTTTTGAAGTATCAGATATTCTTGCTTGATGATAGATTTGAATTTGATGAGAGCTTTTGGCTAATTGGTTGGATCCACGTCCACGCAGCATGAAGAAAATTTCCTCACTATGCTTTTGAAACTTGTGATTCAACTTTGGAACTTTGAAAATTTCGTCCTTGAAATGTATGCTTGCAAAATGACAGTGCCAAGTTGCAACATATCCAATATCATTTCATTTCTTTTGTTTTGGTTATTTTAGTGTTAATGACTTAATATAGCTTTTTACTTTTAAATTTATCATATGTATATTTTATTATATTCCGTTGAACCCTTGAACTAGTTGAACCTCTAAACCTTTGAGCTAGTACCCTGATAAGTTCGATGCCTGGTCAATTTTCTCTTCCTTGATAAAAACTCGTATAAATAAGTTTTTAGGAAACATGATATAACAGGCACAAAGCAGTAAATAGAGAGTTAAGGATAAGAAGATATTGCATAAGTATTATTATATTGGTCAAGCAATATGCTTACATAGTTCTCAACTACCGTTGAATTCCACTAAAACCTTTCTCAACTTAAGAAAGTTGGGTAATCTTTACAGTAGCCGTTGCAAGCTCTTACCAGTGACTAGCGACCATAATCAGCACCTTACTCTACTATCACACTGACACAGTGACCAGTAGCTCACTCTACTATCACACTGAGTAGTCTTTGATTAGCCTCTCCAAACTAACACCGTGACCAATAGCTCATTCTCCTATCATGTTACAAGTAGTCTTTGCTTAGCCTCTCCAAGCTAACTCACAATGATCACTCCTGGATTAGGGTTACGAAGGTTTGTGTTTGGGTTGGAATACTCAAACTAACCAACACTCTAGTTTCTAAGATGAACAATAATAGACCTAGAAAACTTGAATGAATTTTTTCTATCAATTGTTCCTAGGAAGAACATATGATCTACTAAGAATGTAGAAAGAAGATTTTTACAAGTATGAAACTGATTACGAGTAGTAATATCTTTACAAAAAAGATAAGGAGAAAGTTTTCAGCATTTCAGCACTTCTTCACAAAAATCTCTTTAGTTGTAAGCACAACATCTCTATTTATAGATGATTTATGATCGTTGCCCTTGATCTGTTGTCCAAGTGACACGTGTTGATCTTCCTTTTGTGTCTTGAAAATTCAGTCTCGAGGAGTAGCTCGACATTGTTAAAGCTGTTGCAAAAGCCGATTATGAAATAGAAGTTTCTCGGTCACCTTCAAACTTTTTTACTTCTAACGAGATTCTGAACTTTTTCTTCTAAAAGCTGGGACAGTTGACCAAGTTGCAGAAGAAATGTCATGTCAGTCTATGACTTAGTTTGACTTTAAATTTGAAATTTAAATTTCCCTCATTTTCCTGTAAAGTGCACTATTTCACTACAAAACGTGCTTTTGAAGAGCGCTTGTAGTTTCTAAACTTTTGGTTGATCTTTTTGTCTTCAATCATAGTTTGTTGTGAATGTTATGATTGCGAACATGATAATTGAAGATGGTAGAATACACTTACTTTAGAGTTGGATGAAATCTTCACTTGAATTGCATTTTGTGAAGTCACATCCTACTTTTGAAGATCTGATTGTTGGTTTCTTGTACTTGAGAGTTTTCTTTCATCTATTGAGCATATATACGTTCATTCCATGATATATTTTTCACATACATTAAGTTTCAATCTCTTCAAATGAGATCAAACATGTTTACACATGTTATTGTGAAAATATTCTTGTTTTAATAACCATGTATGCTTATGTAGAAAGACTTGTTTGTAGCTTCAAGAAACTCAATGAAACAATTAGTTCTTCTTCAAAATATTTTCGTAAAATTGATTATGTTGTCACTCAAAACATTTTGCGTGATTCTTTCTGAACGGTTATGGAGCTAACACATGCATCCTGAATCTCTCCAAACATAAAAAATCTCATAATAAATAATGCAAACAAGTTGAAGAAGGACTTCTATGCCCTTCCCCCATCATGCAATCCCATTTCCTACAACCTTATTCTGGAAATCATAAGTCTCTATCCTATATATATATTAAATCATATAAATAACAAAGAACCAAATCTAATCCTGAAAATCCAATCCTAAAAAAAAAAAAGAGAATGAAAAGGCTCCCTTAGTGCAACAAAATCCAATCCCAAAAATCCAATTTGAAAAAATATTTATTTTTACACTCTTATAAACATTTATACATAGAAAACATAAAATAAAAGTAGAAAAAAATGGCAAATCTAGACTCTCAATGTCAATACAGTCAACGCCACCCTCCAACACAACTCTACATTAACAAAATAATAACAATAATTACTCTCCATTACATTAAAAAATAATACTATGGGCACCCATAAACGCAGAAAAACTATACTAAATGAAAAAACTAGATTGATTAAAATGATCAACCAATGTACCTAGATTGCAATGATGGTCTTGGTTTTGCGAATGGAGTTCTGGCGGCGACCTGTAGGAGAGAGGCGGCGGCAACACGGAGAGTTAGAGTGAAGAGAAAGAGAGAGGGGTTGCTGAAATGGGGAAGAAGAATGATGCTACTTCAACATATCTGCGAGTTCCGATGGATAGGCAACCAATTAATGAAATCGTGCATTTAAACTTCATTAATCGACGAATTTACCAATGAGTTTGTATGAATTCCAAGAGCTCACGCCAATGGTATAATATTTTAAAATCCATTGGTAATTATAAAAACTTAAAAAAAAACAAAAAAATAGTTTTTTAATGTATACGCATAAATAATCCTCTTGGTATATGTAACAAAAAACTAAAAAATATTTTTTATTATTTGTTGGTACACCCATGGTAAATTAAGGAAAAAATGAAAAAATTTAAATTCATTTTTACTTGTCAATAAGGATCTCGCGCCATGTGGCATGAGCAAGTTACCAAATGAGTCTCAAGGGCGGTCCTGTATTAATGAAACACTTGGTAAACCCATCGGTAAATCCATTGGAAATCATGCACGCCAAATGGTGCACCGTGGCACCATCATCTACCAACGGATTGTCATCTAAATTAATTATCAAAAACTTAATAATGAAGAAACTTGTCAATCATCGAAAAACCCATCGGAAATTATCGATGGGTGGAACCCATTAGTAACACCCATCGGTATCCCGCAATTTCTAGAAGTGAAATTGGGGTTTGAAATATAAAAGATAGGATACAGGGAAACAATATATTATTAAGCGTGAATGAAGTTTATCAAGGGGTTATTTGAAACCTTCTAGTTTTAATTAGGGGAGGAATTTGGTATTAAAGGAATCTAGCATGATAAGGAAAAAAAGCTTTACTTTGAAGTCAAATGTTCCCACAAACAATATCAAATATGAGGAACTTTAATTGAGTTCAAGTAGAGAATCATGTCTCTCATTCCACCTCGATGATAGTAGATCATTGGGAACCATCGCCACTTAGGGTGTGAAAATGAGAGAAAAATAAGTGAGTTTAAGAAATATTAGGATTTAGATGTTATGAAACAAAATATAAGAAATTCGGGGATTCGAGACTTTTTGGTCACATTTTAGAAAATTTTAGGGATTGTTTTGACATATTTGAAAATTTGAGGCACTAATCTAAACCTACTTTAATTAGATGCCACGTTCGCATGCTACATGTTCTCAACATGATATGTCATTGACATGTGGCATGCCACGTGTCATGTCGAGGAAACGTAACGGTTGACTAATAATTGTTTGTCAGGAACATAAGTGACCTATATAATGAAATTTCTGGACTAAAGAGTTAATTTTAAAATTTCAATGACTAAAATGACGTACACTTACAATTTTAAGGATCAAAGTAAATCTTTACGGTCTATCAGTTTACATAAAAGAAGTGAGTGAGAGCATATCTTTTTAAATGCATTTTACCAAAATTTTAAGTTATGCGTAGTTCACATTCTAACTTTTAAAAATATGTATCGTGACATGGATTGTTCACATGACCTTTTTGTTTTTGATATACTAAATTATTATGATGCACTCATGCACCGTTATAATTTTTCGTTTTAGCTAGACTTGAAAAATATAATTAAATGCATTTCAAAACGATCAAATTTCATCTATATGGTCTTGAGATTGGGAAACCGATCATGTGTGGAAGCTATAAAATTTCACTTAAAAGTTTTGCTCAAATGAAAACAATAAAAGATGTACACTAAAAGTTCTCCAATTAGAGCTTAAAGGTTGGTTGGAATTTAATATTCTTGATGAGGCTCCAATGATTAAAGAGATAGGATGGCCCTTGACTTTTGTTACATCCTGCTGTTCTTTATGGTACAGTAGGAATCTCTTCATTTTTAAGCCAATTATAATGCTCATTTGTCTCTTGATTGTAGAGATTTAAAGTTGACAGAAGATCACGACCATGCAATTTGCTAAACTAAATGTTCCCTCAGTTGAGTCATCCTCCTGTTTACTGGATCAAAGTAAATACGAATGGGTATGGGTAATCGGTATGGGTCAATCATGATGGATAGTTTTTCGGCAGCTTGGAGTGTTAAATCTTGGTGGTTGCCCAGTGACCAATGTTGAGCTTTGGGATGCCTACTGGGGTCTTTCCTCGGCTATATTGGGTTATCACAATGTTGTGATAGAATTGGATTCTTCCAATGTTTACAGCTTGATCAGACATGATGTTTCTGATACCCTTGTTTATGCTACTCTTATTAGATCCATTCAAGATTTGGTTAGGCATGAGTGGAATGTAGAAATTAAGCTCATTTATTGTGACACTAATAGTTGGGTCGATTCTCTTGGTATGTTTGGTCATTGGCTACCCTTTGAGAATTTAATTTCTTGATAGATGGTACTTCCATGTGTCTCTTTGGATTTTGTAGGTCATTTGTCTTGTCTTTGAAGGACCTGTACTGTCTATGTGTAATATTTTTTTGGACTTCAAGCCCGAAATGAATAATAATAATAATACAAAAATCGAGGGGAGATTTAAATTTAATGAGCCAATTTCATATGTAATTTTATAAATAAAATTTATTAATGAAATTTTCTCCCAGTATCAAATTTATTCTTTTTGGTGGTTTCATGTAGAGTACGTAGCACTGATTCCGCATTTTCACCGTACAAAATATTAATGAAGCACAAGATGCTAGCTTATGGGGCGATTTCTTATTTTGTGCACGTTGGAATATCCATTAATATGTTTTGTTAATCATTATGTTTTCAAAAAGGATGTTATGATGATCTTCAAGTCACTTTGTGAAACCAAAACAACAAATCACTAGCTGCTTGACCTCCACGCAAAGTATATGATAACTCAAAAAAAGGAGTAAAGCTTCCCTTTGGGGATGGAAATCATCAGTCCTAAATGATTTTTTTTTCAGTCTTTTAATTATTTGTTAATATATAAAATATACATATTATATATTTAATAACTTATAAATTTTTAAATTTAAATTTATCTTTATTTTTATTTTTTTATATGATAATAAATGATTGAGGAGGAGAATGAAATACTATTTGAAACAAAAGATTTTCATCATCACTTTAGTCCCTGAAATTATAATCATACTTTATTTTAATTCATAAAATTTAAAAATTAACTCTTTACTCCCTAAAATTTCATTCTATAGGTTATTTTAGTTCTGGTCAAATAAACATTAGTCTAATTACTATTTTCCTAAAATACGTTAAGTGACACGTGATATGCCATATACCAATGATGTGTCATGTTGAGAACACATGGCATGCCACATGGTATGTGATATAGCACCAAATCAAAACAGTTCCAGATTAGTCCGGTAATTTCCAAATGTGTCAAAATAGTTCTGAAATTTTTTAAAATATTAAAAAATAGTCCCCAATTTCAAATTTCTCTTCATTTGCTTCATAAAATCTAAATCCTCTATAATTCTTAAACTCATTTATTTCCCTTATTATTTTCACATCCTATTTAAATAATTCAAATTTTTAAATATCTTAAACACAATTAAGAGCCTAATTAATCCAAATTTGAGACTTTTCATGCTTAACTAACATAATTAATTTATTAGCTATTATATTAAATTTTTTAAAACAAATTGGGTTTTAAAACATGAAAAATAGATGCAGAGGAAATATTATATTATCAAGTCTAGGTGAAATTCACAAGCGGTTGTTTAAAACTTTTAATTTGCAACTAGAGTGTACCGATGCCTCAGAAGAATAATACTTAAAAAATTATCATTAGTCTAAAGTTATATAAATTTATTTAACATTTTAATTTATGAAATAATAAATTTTTGGTTTTTATGATTTTATTTTCAAATATATATTGATTAATTCATATAGAATAAAAATTAAGTAAATTAGACATTTTTCTTGTAATAGGCATCTTTATTTATAATTATTCAGAACATACACACAAATTATATTTTAAGATAAAATGGGCTAATGAAATTGAATTTTTTTTCAAAATTAAAGATAATTTAAATGAAAAATTGGTTAAATACATGTCAACAAAATTCTTAGACTAAAGATTAACTGATTAAATCACTTTTAAAATTATAGATCATAATTTGAAAATTAAATTAGTGAGAAAATATAGAAACAAAACATTTGAATTTTAATATAAAATATATTTTTATAGTATTTAAATGAAATTTAATAATTAAAATAAAAAATCACATCCAAAATTATTATATTTTTTGTATTTATCTCTTTTAGTTAGCATCTGGTGTTTTTCTTTCTGGAGTGTTGTAAGATTAAAAATAATTAATAATCTTTAAAATTGCTTATATTTTCGTATAACGTCAAAAAATTTTATTCTATGTAATGTTTAAAATTTAATATGAATGAAAACATAAAGAGAAATATGTGTATTTGGTATAATAATCTATCAAATTGTATTTGGGACATATTGTCTTCAGATTCTTGGTATTAAATAAATTCACAATTTCCACAAATATTATTTGTGTATATATTATGTTAAAATTAAAATATAAGTAAATTTGAAGCTATAGTGAAGAAATATTTAAAAAACAAATCAAGCAAATACGCTCAATAAGAAATATTTTTCAAAAATTATATATCATTAATTAAATAAATTAATCTAAAAGGATTTGAAAATAGAGTTTAATTTTGATCCACCATTAGTGTAAAAATATTTTATATTGTTATTCAATCACATTGTTTCATTTGCATAACTTTCAAATAGTAAATGTGAGATTCAACTATTATGGTAGATGTGACAGTATAGTTTGTAAAAAAAATTTATACTGTTATGTAAAGAAATTAAATCCTTAAAAATAATTAAATAATTGTAACAAATGAATGTAAGTTAAAGATGATGTTAAAAATATTTGTTTCACACATTAGATTGATAGATAGGTTAAAATGAACATCGGAATAAGAAAAACCAATTATAAATTTACAAAAACTTTAATATTTGTTTATGATTATTTCTACAAAACAATGGCAGAGGGGCAGTTGAACCATCCCCCGCGCAAAAAAAATCAAATATATATATATATATATAATATGTATAATTATTAGGATCATTAAAAAATTAATATATCTTGTTATATAAGAGAAAAAAACTTACTAATATATAATAAGTTTAAGAATTTTTTTTGTTCTTTAATTTGACAAAGAAAAAAGCTTGCTAAAAATTTTTCTATGTCTTCTATGTTGTCATCAAAATATTTCATTTTCATGTTAGTGTTTTAAAATTTATTTGGTTAATATATTTGCAGAAATGATAAAAAGAAACTACTCCATGTCTAAAGGTAAAACTATCTCAAATATGAAGAGTTTTAATTGAGCTAAGTAAAGAATCGTGCCTCTTGTTCCACCTCAACAATAATGGATTGTAGGGAACCATTGCCTCTTAGGCAAGTGAATAATGATAGTGCCACATTCAGATGAAGAGTGCACATGGGCTGGAAGCTATTACATGCGATTGGCATAAGCAGGTTTGTTGTGGGGAAGCATTTTGGGGATGCTGATGTGAAAAAAATAAATATAATGGTATCGATTTAAAATAGAGCATTTATACATACTTTCTCTCCCAACATGTTCTCATCATTACAAGGGATCAAATACTTTTCACTCATCCAAAATAACAGATTATTGGTGATATATTCTCTTCTCATTATTATTCTATGTGAGAAAGATCTTTATCTAAGTAGGGTGTAAAAATGAGAGAGAAATAAGTGGGTTTAAGAAATATTGAGAATTTATATTTTATGAAGCAAAATAGGAGAAATTTGGGAATTTGAGAATTTTTGATACATTTAAAAAAATTTCGGGACTAATTTGAACTTATTTGTAATTTGATGCCACATAGCATGTCACGTGTCACTTAACATACTATGTCAATAAAATAGTCACAAGTTGACTAATATTTGTTTGATCAGGATTAAAATGACATACATAATAAAATTTCAAAAACTAAAAAGTTAATTTCGAAATTTCAAGAATTAAATAAAATACGCTTATAATTTTAGGGACCAAAATGAACCTTTACTCCTCAAGCATGGTGGGACTCACTTTAACAACAATTCTTTGAAAAATTAAAGATAAAAAAATTTCATGCTTTTAACTTCATGGAAATTCACAAAGCAATACATTGGACATTAATATTTATAGAAACTTTACATTGTCTCTATGTGGCAGATCCATCTAAATTGGGACATCAACCACTATGGATCAGTTAGGTGAAAGAGATGTTAATTGTGAGGGAAAAAGATTTCATTGACACAACTGCTAAATGATATGTGAGCTTCTAATTGTTGCCACATATCAAAAGGATGATGAACAATCACATTTCTAGTTGCTTGTTAGATTATGCCTCTCATTGATGCTAAAGGTGTTAGAAAGAATGGATTATGTTGGATAGGCCATGAAGGGGACATGGTGCAGGTGCAGGAAGTGCAATGAATGTAGGAATTTGCTTATAAGGCATCAACACAAATACACTTGACCATAAATGGTCATCTAACTTGAACACAAATAAAAAGCATTAGCTTAATTATCATTCAAATAAGTATGGGTACACTAATCAACTATGATGCACAAATAATTCAAAATAGTCAATGCACCCATACTATGTATGTATCATATAGATACTTTATTGATAATTTTAGATACTCCTAATTATTTACATCTTTTTAATCAGATTTATACTGGATCTTTTGAAGGATAGAAGAAAGATAAAATAGAGCTCGGGTTGGATGGCCTGCTCATCACTTATCTACAAAATGGTGAGCTCCCTTCAGACCAAAAGGAAACCACCAAGCTCACTCAAAAGGCGCAAACTTGTCTTTGATAAATGGAGAGCTTTCCAGAAAAAGCATTTCAGCTTTGAAAAAGTGCATCCAAGGAAGTCAAATTGATGAAATCATTTGGGAGGTTCATGAAGAGGTTGTGGTCACCATGTCAGGGAAAGACATGTACGTAGAAAATAGCACGAGAAGCGGGATTGAATCGCCTTTAATTTCTTTTCAAGCTTTCAAAATACTAACGGAGTTTATCAAGTTATTCACTTGAAGGCAGTGGAGATTATTTTGATAGGCTTCAAAAAACTTTTAAACAAGCAGTAATCACAGAAACATCAGAACTGTTTTGAAATCATTTTAAATAATCACACAACACAAATAAAAATAGATGCTAAGATAAACAAATAAAGAGAAGAGAAATTACCCAGAGATTTTATATTGGTTTGCCAAAACACTTCCTACATCTAGTTCTTAACAACTTGTTGAGTTCCACTAAACACTTTCTCAACCATGAGAGAAAGATATTCTTTGAATAGCCTTCTCAAGCTATCTCTAGTGAAGGTGGTTTTGATTTACTCTCACTACATGTAGTCTTTGTCCTAGCCATTGTCAAGCTATCTTCATTTGATCATTATTGATTAGGGCACAAGATTATGATTTAGGTTGGTTATCTCCAACAAAGAACACTCAAGTTTTTTTTTTAATAATGAAACAATATTTGATTTGAAACTTGGGACTTCCTTTAAATATTCCTAGAGAAGATATTATCTAATGAGTACTAGAAGGAAGATTTTTAGGAACAAAAACTGATTACAAAGTAATAGAAAAACTTTCAGAAAGTATATGAAGGTATTACTGCTAGTTATGCAAAAGTTCCTTCTCATATGAAGGTCTCATTCTTTTATACTTGGATTTTGAATTAGACTATTGTCCCTTGATTTCATCTCATCTTGACATGTGTTGATCTTTTTTTTGTGTCTTAGGAACTATCCTCTAAAGTAGTTGAGTTGTGTCAATGTTGTCTTTGTAGAGACATTAACAATGTGGTTTTAGATACCTTCAAAAACAACTTTTAGTTTCTAAATTGTGGTTTTGAACTTTACTTCTAGAATACAAGGTATTTTTCCAGTACAAAAGTAATATGTTACTATCAATACTTCTGAAAGTTGACTAAATTTGAAATTCAAATTTTCCTTAATTTCTATTGACTAACAGGTTTCTAACAACATGTGCTTTCTAATGTAGCTTCACACTTTCTAGCTTTTTTTTCTTCTAAGCTCAACTCTGAGCTTGATAAGGATCTTCTCAATATGTAGAAAGTCTTCAAAGTTGATAGCCATCTTGATTGGAGATTATGATCATGATATACTTGTAAGAAATTGATTTCTCCAATAGATATTGCACTTCTGAAGATCTATACTAATTTTTGATACTTGATATTGCTTTCTCGTGTCTCTAACATTTTTAGCTCACTTTCTGAACCATTTTTTCACATCATTAAAACTTTGAATCTCTTTGAATGAGATTCAAATCATGTTAAACCATGATATTATGAAAATATGTTAAAATAGTCCTATTAAACACTAAAAAACTCAATTGAAATTAGTTCTTTCTTCAAAATATTTTAACAAACTTCCTTTGTTGTTGCTCAAGCGTAAGTTGTCAGCTTTGAAAGGTTCAAGCTAACAGACATTAGCCGTGAAGAGTAGTAGGGAGGGTACTATTGGCCTACTATACTTTGAGATGCGGTTTCGTTCATAAAAAAGTGCCAGGAGTGTTAGCAGCATGTTAAGCTCCTTGGCCATTTGCAAAGTAAGGGGTAGTTGCTAGGACCTTTCCCAATAGTGTGAAGCCAAGTTAAGTACCTCATTGTGGCCATTGATTATTTTACGAAGTAGATTGAGGAGGAGTCGGTTCCAACTATTATGGCATCTCAAAGCTAAAGGTTCATATAGAGAAATATTTTCACAAGGTTTGGGGCATTGGAGTCCATAATTATGAATAATAGAACCCAGTTTATGGACCAAGAATCCGAAAGGTTTCTGAGTAGCTACAAAGTGAAGCATCTTTTTACCTCAATGGAGCATTCTCAAGCAAATGGCTAAGAGATGCAACCAACAAGGTTATCCTTATAGGATTGAAGAAAAGGCCAGATGAGGGAAATGGAGCATCAACAAAAGAGTTTGGAAGCGTTCCATGGTCTTATTGGATGATCCCACAATTTGCCACATCAAAATCCCTTTTTGCATGTGTTATGGAGTTGAAGCCATGATTCCTATAGAGTTAGAGGAGCCAAGTCCCCGAAGGGCATTGTTCGTAAAGAATACAACAATAACGCGGCTCAACAAAGAAATTGATATGGTTTCTGAACTCTGACAGCAAGCAGATCTCAGAGAACTGGCACTGAAACAAAGAATTGCAAGAAAGAACAATTTTGGGGTCCTGTAATAATAGTTTGAAGAGGGAGTTTGTTTTCCAATGCACAGATATCGGGCTAAAAACTCCAGGCCAAGGGAAGCTAGCTCTAAGTGGGAAGCATGATACATAGTCGCTGAAGTCCTCGATAAAGGTGCTTGCAAAGTGGAAACACTAAAGGGTACTAGGATCTCAAGAACTTAGAAGTTTGGAACATAGCAAATCTTAGGAAGTTATATGTTTAATTCTTTATTTATTTAATATTCAAAGTTTGTGTACAAATTATGTTATGTTTCAGTTTGCATAGATGTTATGTTATACTCCTATGTAAATGTTGCATCATTGTACTTGCTACTTTTTTCCCTTCCACGGGTTTGTCCTTTAGAGTTTACG